>CAWUFW010000143.1:5610000-5859279 GCA_963921515.1 Calotriton arnoldi
ATTGAAAGTGGATTTCGGTTTAAATGCAGTGGGGGTTACTGTGGTCACCCTGGTAAGCCTTTCTTGTGTGTTTACTGGGCCAGCCCCGATTGGATTTACCTCTTCCTGACTTACGTTGGTGGCTCCCCCTTCCCACAAGTCCTGTAGTTCATTGATTAAATTTAGATCGGATTGTGTTAAGGTGGGTGCCTGATCCTTCAATATGATTTCACGATTAGGTTCACTGTTTCCATCAACTTTCCTGGGATTAAGGATGAAATATTTTTTCAGTTTCAGTTTCCTCACTGCCTTGTAGATATCTAGTCTGATTTTAGAGTAATTGAGGTTTTGACCGGACAATAGGACAGGCCCAAACTTAATATTTTCTTATCATCCTCACTGAGTTCTACACTTGTCAAGTTCATAATCGTGTTGTTGTTATTAGCCTTAGAATGGCTCCTTATCTTCTCTTTCGCCAGCCCTGATTTCCCCTTTTCCGCTGTGTAGACTCGTTTCTTGCGGGCTTGTCGTCGTTTCTTTCTATTCCTGTTTCGGATGCTGCTTGATTGTTCCTGTTTGCGCGTGGTCAGAGAGTTTGTCTCCGGTCGGTCACTAAAAAACCCACCTCATCTGCCAGTGAAATCTTTTGGCCTGTCAATGTTTGTTCTTGTCGTGCCACATTATTTTCTCTCTCGGATCCGCTGTCAACAGCCGAGCTCATGTCCGATTGTGAGGATTCAGAGTTAAATGTTGGATTTTTGGAAATGCCGGCTATTGATTCCGTTGGTTTGTTACATTTAGATGACCTCAGTACTTCATACTTGCGCGCAAATGTAAAAATACGCCCTTGCTCATAATCACATTTGTCTCTGTGAAATTTAAATGTCTTTCTTTCTTTTATTTTTTCCTCTTCTTTTTTTAGACGTAACATCATATCGTGTCTTAGTTTACTTTTTTCATCCGTGTCCCCAATTGAGTCCAACTCCTCATTAATTTTGTCTATTTCCTCTAACAAAGTCGCTCTGTCAATGTCTGCATATTTAATAAGTATAAGTACAAGGCGTTTGGATGATTCAAGATTGGTTTCTGCCCACTCCTTCATCATGAGTGGGTGCGGATTCTCATAGCTGGGTGCCATGAGAATCCTTAACCCACGGGGTATGCGCCCGACATCGATATAGCATTGTAAAGACCGCGACTCCCACCATTTGCTTTGTTCGCTGCGCATCTTTTTCTCTAATTTCTCTTTTAAAGTGTCATCATTAGGGGTTGTTGCATCGCTTTTTTTAGCACTTGAAATACTTGTGGGGCAGTCATTAAACATTTCAAGAGCTGCCGCTTCTCGGTTGCGTATCATGTCGGCCGACATTGCAAATGTCCTTGGTAACGTTGGGGAACTCAATCAAGAAATCCCAGATGCATTCCCGTTTAGCACAGCTTTCCTGCCCCGCAATGCCCCTTTGCGCCTACCTGGGCGGAATACCAGAATCGCAAGAGCCCTCAGGCTCTATCCTCCTCCGATCCCGTGCAGGCTTTACGGCGTATGTTTACTGGGCTGGGGGGGGTCACTCTCCTCAATCCCTTCCGGATTATCGTATGCGCTTCCGGGTTGCCCCGGTACCGATGTCTCCTCTTGGGAAGTGTCCTCTTCACAGGAAAGGGGTCCGTTGAAGCCGAAAAGAGACCAGTCGGCTAAACATATTCCTAAATTCTATAGCACACTTGGTTCAGCACCCTATAAATGCTTATATCACAAAGTATTAAACAGTGAGACACAATGAGGATTCCAGATTTCAGACGTGATCTTTTCTTGTTTAAAACTGTTCTTTATTGTATTTCCATTAAAATCCACAAAGCCATAGCCAACGCGTTTCGTCTCTCACAGAGACTTCTTCAGGGCCAAGCTATGGAATTTCAGGTTGTTGGTCGTACTTTGTGTAAGGTTGCCCAGCAAGGACTCGACAAAATCAGAATCCTCCAAACTTTTTACCTGTCTTCTCACATCAATCAGGAGGCCCAGTTGCTTCACCACGCCACTCAAGGGCGCTCCCGGCACATGCAGGACCATGTCAAAAGACTAATTCAATCTGGACACTTGCCACAGATCATCAGGTGAGGTTGCTGTTACGCGGTGCATTCGCATCGCGTGCTCTGCTCCAATACGCTCATCAACAACTGTCGTTTTTCCGGAGACACGTGCCTGGCACTGTGAGAGACGAAATGCGTTGGCTATGGCTTTGTGGATTTTAATGGAAATACAATAAAGAGCAGTTTTAAACAAGAAAAGATCACGTCTGAAATCTGGAATCCTCATTGTGTGCTCACTGTTTAATACTTTGTGATATAAGCATTTATAGGGTGCTGAACCAAGTGTGCTATGTTCTAAAGGGAAATTTTTTCCTTAGTCAGGAGTATAAAGGGGAGTGCTCCCAGGTTCTTTGCACTCAGCAATATTAGAAACAAACTATTACACTCGAAATTTGCATTGTCAGGTGCGGTTTGTTATAGCCTCTTCCCCTTTTCTGGTTTGTTTAAAGATATTCCTAAATTCCGCTACTCCTCCAATCCTTTGAATAAACGGAACGGACCACCAAAATGTGCTATCAGATGTTTATTTCAAGGTGCAAGTCTCGCCACAACGCGTTTCAGCCCACCACAGGCCTTGAACACATGACAAAAGATACGCGTTACCGCCATACTTTTAAAGTGATAAGTGCTCCAAATTAAAATCACATGTGCAAACAAAGCCATAGACATAGAAGAATATTTCATTCATGATGACGTTTTACATAACACAACATCTAGTACATCCAACATTTTAGGATCATTTGATTTGCTATATCTGTTACCTATAAAATGACATGAAAAATTTGTTATAATTATTAGCGGTCTGGTAAATAACAATTAAATTCTGATACAATTTAAAAGTTAAAGTGGAGGAAAACAATTAAAAAAGAAAATCTTTTTATGTTAAAAAACCTCGACTGCATTATTTGCAATATCACAAATAACGTGCCCAGACGCTGCTGTATTAAATATACAGATAACTATGTCATTATATCCTATAAGTAGCAGTAACAGTGCATTTGTGTGTTATATATATATATATAAAATGATATCTGCACAGTTGGGTCCGCTTGAATCTCTCAAGACTCTGATTGGCCCAGGGAGCTTTATTTCCCTTGGGAGTGAGCGTTCTGATTGGCTTCCAGCAACATGAGAAAAATGTTTCTGGCAACCATTACTGCACTTGGGGACTGAGGGGCTCATTATGATGGCTGGCGGACATCAGTCCGCCCGCCATCATAGCAGTGATGGGACCGCCCGCCAGACGTGCGGTGGTCCCACCAGCCCAATTAGGATGCGCCCGCCAGTATGGCGGGCGCATCCTGGCCTTTTAACATTGCGGGCGGTGCTGCTGGCTGCAGCACCGTTCGCAATGCCAAAATGCCACGATGTGCATTCCCATGCACAACGTGGCAGGCACCACGCGGTGCCTGCCACCTTGTGCATGGGAATGCGTACCCCCCAATGCACCCACACCTCCCCCCACACTGAGGGGGCCCGCAACGGGCCCCCAAAACCAATCCCCGCCAGCCTTTCCATGGCGGCAGCGCCGCCATGGAAAGGCCTCTTCCAGGGCACATCATAATATGGCGGACGGTGCCTGCTAGGCACCGCCACCATATTAGTGGGCCTTTTCCGTCCACCAGGCAATCGGTTCGATTGCCACCGGCGGAAAAGCGGCGGACGGACTTTACGTCTGCCGCAATACCCACTGCCATCCTAATTTGGCGGTAGGTAAAATGCTCAGTGATGGCGGAAGGATCGCCACCGCCGGCCTGGCGGTGGCGGTCCTTCCGCCATCATAACGAGCCCCTTAGTCCCCTGTCTTGACCATGTTTAAAAAAAAAACTATGAGTAAAGTTACATTACCGTAACATGTTTTTTAGTTAATTTTTGGGGTGCTTTTATATAGCGCAAACTCTAACCAAAGGTATTGGAGTACTTACATTACACATGAATACTTTCATTTGTAAAAATATATTACGCAGCTGCGCAGTAGCTGCAGTGGCTTGAAGTTTAAAAAAAAGCCCTATGACGCGGTCAACGCTGGCTGCGTCATAGCGCTTTAAAAAAAACTTTAAGCAGTGTTGTACAGCAACTAGCGCCACTTTGCAACATGTTTAAAAAAAATGAAAGTGTTCCTGTGTAATGTAAGTGGTGCTCATGTAAAGCACTAAACTAACTTCAGGTCAGGTTTGCACTACATAAAAGCGCCCCAAAAATGAATTAAATAAAACTTAAAGTCCCAGAGTGAAAAAAAGGATATGAGGTAGGAGGGTGGTGGCCCGGAGGGAGTTCGCTAGAGCAGGGAGGGTCGTTCCATACATAAATGCATACATAAAGGGGGAAACATCAAGTGGAGACAGCCGACTGTGGCTACCAAGTGAAGGCACACAGGATTGGGGGTGGAGGAGCAGCAATGGAGGATGTAACTGGGGGCCTGAGGAGGCAACTGGGACGGAGAAGAATGCTGTGATTGGGAGAGAAAGGGGTGCATAAATCACAGGGTTATTAAGTGTCCCTGTCAAATGTAAGTGGTGCTCATGTAAAGCACTGCAATACCTTCGGTCGTGTTTGCTCTACATAATGCGCCAAAAAAGGTGGAGAAAGATGACAAACACATGCGCTCGTATAGAGTGGTTGTTCGGAATTGATTAAAAAAAGTACCTGGCAAGTGAGTAGCCAGTAGAAGGACACTGGCCAGTAGCCAGTGACAGGAAAATGTACTTGGTCTAAGCTCCATGCGATGGCAAAAGCAGAACAGGAAGAGCAGGAAGTGAAAGCAGACAACGTGCTGGCCAATGAGAAGCAAGTAAATTCGAACAATGTTGGAATGAATGAATGGTAAATGTAGGTAAGTACTGGGTGGGTTCAAAGTCACTTTTAAGGTTTTTTGTTTAAATACAAAAAGACTTCGCAAGCACAGAAATTCACCAGTTATAGCTAGCAGAGCTAATTATATCTTGCACCCTCCCCATGCACTGCTTATGACCTCAGATATTACATCACTTATTACGTGTTCAATGACATCATTTATGACATCACTGATGACATCTCAAATTACATCATTGATGACATCACTGATGACATCACTGATTACACCATCCAATGAGTGTGCTAGTTTATTTTACAGAATACATAGTGACGGGTAGCTACCATATTACTTTTCTACCTAATTTTGTATAGCCTGTGTCCAGCTGTGTTTACCTAATGCATCATAGGAGTGTATAGGTATTGAACACATTGTAAATGTTTTCATTGATGAGTAACCCGGTGTGGAGGTGACAGTTGACAACTTGTGTCCAGCATGTTCCACACAAGTTTTTAGGCTTTGCCAAAAATGTTTGTAACAGGGGAAAGATTCTACTTACAACATACTAAGTATTCTAAGCAGCTTGGAGTTATTAGACAGAATCGTCTCAGAACACGGTGCACCAAGTATTAAGCTATGTACATGTCCTTGTTTTGCTTCAGAATATGGGCTACCTTAAAGTTTTCACCATAGTATGAAGGCTCCAGGTAGTATATTCTTTAGCATCTTCAGACACAGCTTATTTTAAGCAAATAGTGTATTTTTGCCAAGTGATGCTTAGAGTGCACACTGTTCTTAGTAGATACTTTTTAAATACTCTGCAGTGTATTTCTGATGAGCTTTTCACTGTCTGCAAAGTGTGGTACAGGGTAAATTCTCTCCATAGAGTGAATAGCTCTATACAGTACTCACTTCTTTACTCATATCAACTTAGTTTCACAATATATGGTTAGGGGACTGTCACTTTGTATAGCGTGCATGCACAAACCTCTCGCTTGCCACACCTTAAAAATTCATACCGGCCAAAGTCAGTTTGAATAACCGAACATCCTTGAGTTAAATAATTCAGCCGAGGCGCAGACATCCTTTTTGTGTGGCGTTTCATGAATGAACCGGCACACAAAAAGGATGTCTGTGCCTCGGCTGAATTAGCTAAGGTGTATGGAGGCACTGATCCTACTATTGTGAACAATGAAGGAGGAATACTCATGCTGCCATTTGGAATGTTATAAAAAACAACATCATGAATGTGTAGTCCTTTGCCGCTGCCAATGATGTTTGAACTACCAATAGGAGGAACATTGATGCATTTTAAATGACATTAATTTTGTGTGAAAAGAGTTGTATTTAATTGGAGAGCATTGAAAAAGGCATTATTGCTGAAACGCGTCTGTTCAGCAATGGACATACCTCGTGAGTGCACCGTATCTTTTTGAACTGTGGTATATATATATATATATATATATATATATATATAGATATATTGAAAAAAAGTTTTACTCAAGGCTGGCACACCCAGGAGAATTTCAAGCTTATAAATCAGCAGAGGCACAATCCCCCACTGCGTCTCAGGTCCGACGCGTTTCGAGTGTAACTCTTCCTCATGGACCAATGAAAACTGACAACAGCTGTGTGGAACGAATCTTGCCCTCTTTTATTTCGACATCTCGTAGGTACTCGCTCCAATGAGCAGAGATGCATGGTGGGATTCGTAGTACAATCGAACCCCAGTGGGTCACACGCTGCTGGCAGGCCTTAAAAGATAATAATGCAGGGAATTAGGATTGTCCTTGTGCAATCGCTCATACAATCAAAAGAGCACCCCCCATTCCGCCTCATGGCTAATCAGAGGTAGAGGCAGACCCGCTGTTACCACGGTGGTGCCGCGCCGTGGCCGGGTGAGCCACTAATGTATTGAAAAAAGTTTTACCCAAGGCTGGCACACCCAGGAGAATTTCAAGCTTCTAAATCAGCGAAGAGCAGAGGCACAATCCCCCACTGCGTCTCAGGTCCGGCGCGTTTCGACAGTAACTCTTCCTCATGGACCAATGAAAACTGACAACAGCTGTGTGGAACGAATCTTGCCCTCTTTTATTTCGACATCTCGTAGGTACTCGCTCCAATGAGCAGAGATGCGTGGTGGGATTCGTAGTACAATCCAACCCCAGTGGGTCACACGCTGCTGGCAGTCCTTAAAAGATATTAATGAGGGAATTAGGATTGTCCTTGTGCAATCGCTCATACAATCAAAAGAGCACCTCCCGTTCCGCCTCATGGCTAATCAGAGGCAGAGGCAGACCCGCTGTTACCGCGGTGGTGCCGCGCCGTGGCCTGGTGAGCCACTAATGTATTGAAAAAAAGTTTTACCCAAGGCTGGCACACCCAGGAAAATTTCAAGCTTCTAAATCAGCGAAGAGCAGAGGCACAATACCCCACTGCATCTCAGGTCCGACGCGTTTCGAGTGTAACTCTTCCTCATGGACCAATGAAAACTGACAACAGCTGTGTGGAACGAATCTTGCCCTCTTCTATTTCGACATCTCGTAGGTACTCGCTCCAATGAGCAGAGATGCATGGTGGGATTCGTAGTACAATCCAACCCCAGTGGGTCACACGCTGCTGGCAGTCCTTAAAAGATAATAATGCAGGGAATTAGGATTGTCCTTGTGCAATCGCTCATACAATCAAAAGAGCACCTCCCGTTCCGCCTCATGGCTAATCAGAGGCAGAGGCAGACCCGCTGTTACCGCGGTGGTGCCGCGCCGTGGCCGGGTGAGCCACTAATGTATTGAAAAAAAGTTTTACCCAAGGCTGGCACACCCAGGAGAATTTCAAGCTTCTAAATCAGCGAAGAGCAGAGGCACAATCCCCCACTGCGTCTCAGGTCCGACGCGTTTCGAGTGTAACTCTTCCACATGGACCAATGAAAACTGACAACAGCTGTGTGGAACGAATCTTGCCCTCTTTTATTTCGACATCTCGTAGGTACTCGCTCCAATGAGCAGAGATGCATGGTGGGATTCGTAGTACAATCCAACCCCAGTGGGTCACACGCTGCCGGCAGTCCTTAAAAGATAATAATGCAGGGAATTAGGATTGTCCTTTTGCAATCGCTCATACAATCAAAAGAGCACCCCCCGTTCCGCCTCATGGCTAATCAGAGGCAGAGGCAGACCCGCTGTTACCACGGTGGTGCCGCGCCGTGGCCGGGTGAGCCACTAATGTATTGAAAAAAGTTTTACCCAAGGCTGGCACACCCAGGAGAATTTCAAGCTTCTAAATCAGCGAAGAGCAGAGGCACAATCCCCCACTGCGTCTCAGGTCCGACGCGTTTCGAGTGTAACTCTTCCTCATGGACCAATGAAAACTGACAACAGCTGTGTGGAACGAATCTTGCCCTCTTTTATTTCGACATCTCGTAGGTACTCGCTCCAATGAGCAGAGATGCATGGTGGGATTCGTAGTACAATCCAACCCCAGTGGGTCACACGCTGCCGGCAGTCCTTAAAAGATAATAAGGCAGGGAATTAGGATTGTCCTTGTGCAATCGCTCATACAATCAAAAGAGCACCTCCCGTTCCACCTCATGGCTAATCAGAGGCAGAGGCAGACCCGCTGTTACCGCGGTGGTGCCGCGCCGTGGCCGGGTGAGCCACTAATGTATTGAAAAAAAGTTTTACCCAAGGCTGGCACACCCAGGAGAATTTCAAGCTTCTAAATCAGCGAAGAGCAGAGGCACAATCCCCCACTGCGTCTCAGGTCCGGCGCGTTTCGACAGTAACTCTTCCTCATGGACCAATGAAAACTGACAACAGCTGTGTGGAACGAATCTTGCCCTCTTTTATTTCGACATCTCGTAGGTACTCGCTCCAGTGAGCAGAGATGCATGGTGGGATTCGTAGTACAATCCAACCCCAGTGGGTCACACGCTGCTGGCAGTCCTTAAAAGATAATAATGCAGGGAATTAGGATTGTCCTTGTGCAATCGCTCGTACAATCAAAAGAGCACCCCCCGTTCCGCCTCATGGCTAATCAGAGGCAGAGGCAGACCCGCTGTTACCGCGGTGGTGCCGCGCCGTGGCCGGGTGAGCCACTAATGTATTGAAAAAAAGTTTTACCCAAGGCTGGCACACCCAGGATAATTTCAAGCTTCTAAATCAGCGAAGAGCAGAGGCACAATCCCCCACTGCGTCTCAGGTCCGACGCGTTTCGAGTGTAACTCTTCCACATGGACCATTGAAAACTGACAACAGCTGTGTGGAACGAATCTTGCCCTCTTTTATTTCGACATCTCGTTGGTACTCGCTCCAATGAGCAGAGATGCATGGTGGGATTCGTGGTACAATCCAATCCCAGTGGGTCACACGTTGCCGGCAGTCCTTAAAAGATAATAATGCAGGGAATTAGGATTGTCCGGGTGCAATCGCTCATACAATCAAAAGAGCACCTCCCGTTCCGCCTCATGGCTAATCAGAGGCAGAGGCAGACCCGCTGTTACCGCGGTGGTGCCGCGCCGCGGCTGGGTGAGCCACTAATGTATTGAATTTTTTTTTACCCAAGGCTGGCACACCCAGGAGAATTTCAAGCTTCTAAATCAGCGAAGAGCAGAGGCACAATCCCCCACTGCGTCTCAGGTCCGACGCGTTTCAAGTGTAACTCTTCCTCATGGACCAATGAAAACTGACAACAGCTGTGTGGAACGAATCTTGCCCTCTTTTATTTCGACATCTCGTAGGTACTCGCTCCAATGAGCAGAGATGCATGGTGGGATTCGTAGTACAATCCAACTCCAGTGGGTCACACGCTACTGGCGGTCCTTAAAAGATAATAATGCAGGGAATTAGGATTGTCCTTGTGCAATCGCTCATACAATCAAAAGAGCACCTCCTGATCCACCTCATGGCTAATCAGAGGCAGAGGCAGACCCGCTGTTACCGCGGTGGTGCCGCGCTGTGGCCGGGTGAGCCACTAATGTATTGAAAAAAAGTTTTACCCAAGGCTGGCACACCCAGGAGAATTTCAAGCTTCTAAATCAGCGAAGAGCAGAGGCACAATCCCCCACTGCGTCTCAGGTCCGACGCGTTTCGAGTGTAACTCTTCCTCATGGACCAATGAAAACTGACAACAGCTGTGTGGAACGAATCTTGCCCTCTTTTATTTCGACATCTCGTAGGTACTCGCTCCAATGAGCAGAGATGCATGGTGGGATTCGTAGTACAATCCAACCCCAGTGGGTCACACGCTACTGGCAGTCCTTAAAAGATAATAATGCAGGGAATTAGGATTGTCCTTGTGCAATCGCTCATACAATCAAAAGAGCACCTCCTGTTCCGCCTCATGGCTAATCAGAGGCAGAGGCAGACCCGCTGTTACCGCGGTGGTGCCGCGCCGTGGCCGGGTGAGCCACTAATGTATTGAAAAAAAGTTTTACCCAAGGCTGGCACACCCAGGAGAATTTGAAGCTTCTAAATCAACGAAGAGCAGAGGCACAATACCCCACTGCGTCTCAGGTCCGACACATTTATATTTATGTTTATCAACTGGACTACTAATCCCATCATGCATTATAGTTTATCATATACTCACCTGAGGAGAATTAAAAGATATAAAAGGTAGTGATTGGCAGTCCTGAGATATTATTTAACCTTGCCGCTTGCCCGTGAACAAGGATGAAGTTAGATCCGAAACGCGTTGGGCATATGTGATGAACAGATGCAGCTATACCTCTCTGAAGAGCTCTAAATAGAGCGAAACACTGTGTCAGGGGTTGCTTTTGCTCATTTCGGGTTGGCTTGGTTGGTATTTTACCAATTCAAAGCTGTAATACTGTGCCTGGAGTGATAAATGTCTTTTATCATTATACAGCTCGGCATGGACAGCACTGTGCTAGTCCTATGCTTAAAGACTTTGCTGTAGAAATGGCAAAAGACTTTGTCTCTTTCTATCTCGGCATGGATGACACTGTGCTAATCCTATGCTTAAAGACTTTGATAGAAAAGCAGACATTTGAGGTGAGCAGATCTAGAGTGTCGCTGATGTTGAGGGTGCTCTATACAAGAGCTGCTTTCCACCCAAACTTGAGAACTACCCAGAGTTCTCTACTTCTTTTGCATAATTTATGCGTCACTCTATGCCTGAAAGGGTATTGTTTTGATATACATATATAGAGTTATACGTGTATATATATATGTCCTTTAGAAATTCTCCCAGCAGGGAGAAAAATGAGCGCACTCAATGGAGCATTTTCATAGTAGTTCTTATTTAATCCACAGGTAAATAGGCAGCATTACAGCATTAACACCAACGCGTTTGAGCTCCCTGAGCTCTTGTTCATGGTTAGTTTGGTGATTAATTACCCAGCATACTTATTTTCAAAAAGTGTCACATGATATGTCACATGATTTTGGTCTCTGGGACTGAGCATTCTGGTCTATGCAGTTTCAGTAAAAACCATAAGATAAATCATATATAACAAAATTCATAGTTATAATCACTATGTCGAGAACGTAAACATTATAATTATATTGCTGTTATCTCATACAATTAATTCAGGCTATTTGGTACTCTTGACATACGCCATTATTTCTTTTTTCAACTGTTTTTCCAACATTGTCAACAAATGTAACTTTAAGTGTCACAATCACAAAAACAATTAGTCCCTCCAGTGGGAATTCAGCGATTAATCACTCCATATATGTTTGATGTTTCAAAGGTCGACACTATTGGTAACGCATGTAAGTGATAAATCCCTCTAGTGGGAAATAATATTGCCTAGTGACAATTAGTAATATTTTTATCGTTCCCGAACAAGCATTTTGAATACTCAACAGTGGTTGAAATTAAACAAAACCAAATCAATCAAAATTAAAATAAAAACAAAAAGGGGGAATAATAAAGGGGTTAAAACCTAATTTATAGGGAAGCCAAAGTTTTCTGGATTTTTACTGTTCATAAGTGTACAAACAATTCTTCGTCCTGGTTCAAACCGTGTGGGGTATAGGTTCTGAGTGCCAATATTGGTCTGGCACTCAGAACCTATACCCCACACGGTTTGAACCAGGACGAAGAATTGTTTGTACACTTATGAACAGTAAAAATCCAGAAAACTTTGGCTTCCCTATAAATTAGGTTTTAACCCTCTTTATTATTCCCCCCCCTTTTTGTTTTTATTTTAATTTTGATTGATTTGGTTTTGTTTAATTTCAACCAGTGTTGAGTATTCAAAATGCTTGTTCGGGAACGATAAAAATATTACTAATTGTCACTAGGCAATATTATTTCCCACTAGAGGGATTTATCCTTACATGCGTTACCAATTGTGTCGACCTTTTGAAACATCAAACATATATGGAGTGATTAATCACGAATTCCCACTGGAGGGACTAATTGTTTTTGTGATTGTGACACTTAAAGTTACATTTGTTGACAATGTTGGAAAAAACAGTTGAAAAAAGAAATAATTGGCGTGTGTCAAGAGTACCAAATAGCCTGAATTAATTGTATGAGATAACAGCAATATAATTATAATGTTTACGTTCTCGACATAGTGATTATAACTATGAATTTTGTTATATATGATTTATCTTATGGTTTTTTACTGAAACTGCATAGACCAGAATGCTCGGGTCCCAGAGACCAAAATCATGTGACATATCATGTGACACTTTTTGAAAATAAGTATGCTGGGTAATTAATCACCAAACTAACCGTGAACAAGAGCTCAGGGAGCTCGAAACGCGTTGGTGTTAATGCTGTAATGCTGCCTATTTATCTGTGGATTAAATAAGAACTACTATGAAAATGCTCCATTGAGTGCACTCCATTTTTCTCCCTGCTGGGAGAATTTCTAAAGGATTTAACACGGCTTGGCTCAGCCGAGGAGAACTGCACCCTCTACAACTGTATGCGCCACACTACCAGCAAAAACGAGCCCTGTTTGGAAGTGTATATATATGTGAGCTTTTAATTACAATTTTGTAGTATGATTCATTAATAGAACTATTTATTTTGACCTATGTTATTTTTACCACTTTAATATTTTAATTACATCATTTATAAATCGATATTTATTTAACAAAAATATATGTTCTTACCTTTTTGGGTGATATTCTCTTCCACAATATTTTTGGTACAATATTGTTGTACCTTTCATTGTCAATATATAAACACAATATTTTTGTAAACAATATTTCTGACTGGATATTCATATAATGTGATATTATTATTGTCGATATTCTGTAATACAACCTCTCAGTAAAATCATACCCCATGCCCCTAAGAGCTTCAATATGACTATACATCATGCCTATGGGGTTTTCACTATGACACACCACTGCTGTGAATGCTTCAATACAATAATACTAGTTTCAAACACAGTGGTCCCTAAACAGAAGATTAAACAAACAATGAATATAGACTCAATCAGTAACATATTTGAAGCTGTCCAGCCGGACAGATACTTTAATATTCAATTAGTTTCCAAAAAATGAACAAAAGACATTTGAAGTGGGACACAAGCCTGCATCCAAATCAGCAAAATAGGATGAACAACGTGTAACAGAAAAGGCTCAGGCAGAGTAAGTTGTTTGTATGTAGCACATACTGATGTTACAAACAAAATATTGTGGGACACCATTACACATGAGCGATATTTAGTTGAGAAGTGTAAATGGTGTGCATTAAGTCGACGGCGTTTCAATCCTTACAAAACATATTAGGATCATCATCAGGACATTTACATTAGCATGCCTGGGTACATTTGCCTGTAATTTCCAAAGACAAGAGTTTGGGAGAGAAGATAGGAGAAAGGAGAGGGACACGGGATTAGGTTAGGCGGAAATTGAAGAAAAGACATATAATCTTTTACTAGTGTGCAACGGCGAATAAAAATTGCGGCGTACGTGGAACAAATGTGAACTATAAAAAATAGAAGTGCAGGTGGAGCGGCGCTTTAAGGAGTAAAAAGCAACCATACAATTAAGTGTATATAAATGAAAGGAAAACCAGGGCGCACAGTCGCCTAGGAGACAACCAATCCAAGTGTGACATACGCGCAGCGTGACCCGATGGAGCAACCAAGGGTAGTGAGCTGTTAGAAAACTAAGATGGACGTTGGTGAACAGCGCGTGAAAGCGGAGACCATCATTAAAGTTACGTGATGGTTACCAGCGCGCAGTGACCGGGAAGTAGTCATTTAATGTAGAACCATGACCCTTCACCTCTCCGTGAAGGAGACAAACAACCAGCAAGTGACGATGAAATACCTAATGTCCAGAAGAGAGCAGCATGGATACGCCACGGGGGTGGGAGCGACCCGGGCTGGGGCAGATTAAGCGTCCGGACCTGGTGCGGTCAGAGCTGCAAGAGGTTAGTGAAGATGGCGCCGCGTGCATGGTCACTATATCAATTAGAAGGGTTAGGTCTGAATCGGCCTGTTGGGAGGGAAGAGAACGTCTATGTTAGGACCAGTGCGTGAGTCTCAGATGGAGACTGATAGTGGGACTTGGACAAGAGCTTACCTAGTAATGAGGACACTACTGCATGGGCATGCTTCCTGCCGGCATCAATCGCGGGGATGAATGAGAGCTGGAGTGCAGGGCTATTTATACTTGCTGGAGGCTGATTGGATACCAAGGTCGAGTGACCTCATGACTACTAGCTGGAGGCTGATTGGATAACGAGGTCATGTGACCGGAGGTGAAGTGTGCAAGGTTTCATCTTAATGGCGACCATATTGGCCACATTACTAGGTAAGCTCTTGTCCACACACCATTCCCGTGAGGACTTCTTTATGACCACACACCATTGTTGTGAGTCATGATTTGCTTATGTGCTTTGTGATTTCAAATATGAAATCTGTCAAGTATTGGTAATGTAAAAACAAGTGTTTAAAATTAGGCATTTAAGCTTGGTAAATATAACACTCACAATACAAAAAAGGGAATATGCTCATGATTTATGGCTTGTTCTAAAAAAATGGAGATAGTGTCATAATGGACATTAAAATAAAATAGAATTAACGCATAAGATTACTGATAGGCATGCTGCTTTTCCATTTAAATGGGTTTCCTCTCTGCCAATAGCATAAAGTGTGTTATAATTCCTTTCGTGTGTTTAAGGTTGCAGTACCACCTTCTGTCTATGGGGGAAGAGCTGAGCAGAAAAATAAACACACATGACAAAACACCGGTCCCCACAAGGTACATTTTCAAAAAGTTGTAAAAATTGGTACATTTGTTTTTGGCGTCATTTTTTTATCATGTAGAAGACATTATCTTGTGAGGCCTTGGGTTCAAGTCATCACAGTACAATGAAGTCCCCACAGGGTGAGTGTATTATCACACTTAAGCCCCACAAGGATAGTAACACAAACCCTGGCTCGCACATATGCACACACTTCAATACACATTACCTCCCACAAACACACGACTGAAGTCACACACACACCCCTACACTCAGCCGCAAACAAACATATACTTGCACACATCAAGTGACACACACATTCACCTACTCACTTTCCCTTACACACACACACACACAAACACAACTGCACCCACAGGCACAACCCCACAGTCAGTCATGCACACATCCATACAGACACCCCTGCACCTTCAGTCACACCTTCACTGGTCCACACACACTTCCACAAACCTCTAGACACATTCCCTTGCGCACACACACCCACACTCTCAGTAATGCACAGTCATACACCTGCACACATATAGTCACACTCACAGACACACACAACTAGACATATCCTCAAACACTAAGAGGTTTCTCACACTCACTCATCTCCACAATAACTCTGCCACACACATAGAAACACACATTCAAAATCCTCAGTCGCCTTTATCTACACTTACACTAACACATACACACACACAGCTACAAACATGCACACAGATATAAAACATTAATAGTTAGAAACAGTATCACATTGACAAACAACATGTCATTTTCTATCTTTGAACCAAACAATGCAGTTCTGAAAAGAACCATTTTTTGTTGTTTTTTAATACTTTTTAAATACATTTTTGTAGTTTTTTGTTGCTCTTCTAAAACTGGGGTAAATAAATGGAAAAGGGAACGTCAACTTGGAGAAGGTAATATAAAAAAAAAAAAGAATTCAACATTTGTGATGTTCCACAGATTTTATGAATGCTGGTAGTGACTGCTCCTCCATACTGATCACCTTGTCACATTCCGAGCAGAATGTGACCGTCTTCTGTAGTTTTTGCACATCGGGTGGTAGTCCCTAAGTGACTCTCAGAGGCTCAGCGGCACTGTGTCTCTTGGTGCCAATGATGATCTGTCAGCAAAAGCTGAGGCCTCAGATCTATCCCGCTTTATCAAGGACCTATCGAGGCACTTGGTGTGGATGGTGCTCATGTGCTTCACATGCTAGGTGTGCCATGTAAGCACTTCTTCCTGATGCCCAGGAAAACTCCTTACTACAAATAGTGTTCTGCAGTATTATTGTCACAACATTTTTGCTCCAGAGTGAATGGAGAAGAAAATCCAGACCAATTTTTTCTTTTCTGGGTGGTTTATCATCCTCTTCGTCCTCCTGGTGTGTCTGTTCCTCCCGATCCATTTGCAACCATGTCAGTTGAAAAGCACTCCATAAATGTCAGAGAAATACAGTACAAATGACTATTGTACGGTTTCCAACTTAGTGCCACACCAAAATGACTTGGAAGGGTGGAAAGATGGAGACTGTTTACAACCAAACAGAAATGTTCTTTGGTTGTGTCATCGGATTCGCTGTGGATTTGTGGATCCACCGCAATGGGTCCGCTGATCCGTAAAATGTTAGGGAAAAAAAAGATACAACAACAACTTGATATGATATAGTAGTTTAGTGTGACTAATAGCGAACCACTTGCCTCACTTCCCAGTCAATAAACCTCCTACATTAAGAGTTCAGCGTAACAAAAAAAAACACTCTGGATCCGAGGATCCTCCGTGGTGCCTGGAACTGAAAGTTCAAGTGCATGGGTACTGCATGGCCAGGTATTTGGCCTTGTCATGGATCTGCAGATCCAAAATGGATCTTGCCTATATTTATATCCAACGATAGAGGTGCAATGAGCACAGGAATATGTTTTTGGGAGAATTATTTTAGACGAACATAGGACAGTAAGCTCGTTCATGCAGATGCCAGCTAAGGCATCTTAGGCTGGTTTTAATGCAGCACTAAACTGCAGATACAAGATCCTAGTTCACACCATGCTCCATACCCTTCTCTGCCTCTTCCATCCCAGCAATAATTGCAATGATTGATTATGCAGCGATCATTAATATGTGCTGAGAAGTGCAATTATGCACCGCACACTTCCCTGAGACTAAGGCCTCTGTAGGTAACAAATTGAAGTGAATTTGGAATGAGAAGTCTATGGTCAGATTTGGGGCTGTGTTGCTTAGAAAACCACAAAAAACTTGACTAAATATGAAGTTAAGGATTTAGGTAAACTAATGGAACCTACGTAGTGGGGAATTGGAAAGTGATTTGGATAATATGGTTTTGACGATCACGGGAAACAGCAAGCCCAAGATGTGTGGTGCTGGTAGGTGGGATGGAGAGCAACATGTTGAAAGATTTGGGATCAACACTGATTTATATTTTAACACAGTGTTTAGAAAGGCATTTTGCATGTCATTTGATCTGTGTGTGTATCAGACTGGGAGAATATGGTGAATAGTCAATATCAATTAACTTTTTCCTTTATGATATAATTGTTATTGCTATTTTGTTTACTAAAAATGCACACAAAAAGTAGAACTTTTGCTATTGTAATTTACAGAAAAACCCTTGGATTTGTTTTAAAATAGTAAATCAAACAAAATTGCAACCCCAGTTAGGTGCATAGTACATACTGATTTATATAATTTTATTTAAAACAAAAAAACCTTCAAATTCACTGAAAAAACAAAGGTTAGAGTGACTTTATAGTTAGGTGTGCATTAAATACTTGTTTGCATCTTTAAAGAAAAAAAATAAAGAAAGTCACTGAAACAAAACAAAGGTGAAGGGGTGTTATAGGTAGGTGACAAATAAGGGTCAAACCCTCCCATTTTTAAAATTAAAAAACACTGAAATTAGCCAGTTATAGTTCACTCTGTGAACTATAACTTGCACCCTCGCCATGCACTGCTTACGGCCTCACATATTACATCACTCAAGACATGTTCAATGACAACATTGATGATATCACTGATGACATCTCAAATTATATCATTGATGACATCACTGATCATATCACCGCTGACATCATCCACAGAGGGCAACAGTTCACTATACACTTTTGACAAAGAAAAATAATTAGAACTCTACATCTACATTCAATTTTCGACAGCTTATATGCACAGGGTCAAGACTGATTTGCATATGGCTGGGTCCAAACTGGGGTGGCGTAGTGGACAAAAGAACGATGGATTTAACCCAGATCTTTTGACTGGGGGAGAATGTTTGCATTGTCAGCATTCCGTCCATCATTTGTTTTTTGTAACACTTTTCGCCCTAAGTGGGATGGGTATGCCCAGACGTGGGTCCCTTGCTCACTGTGCCACTGGATTCAAGCTAGCCTGGCTGAAGAAGGGTGACACACCCTGAAACCGGTCCTAGGATGCTTGTTTCCTGTCCAGGGAAGACCTGGCCTGGCAGTTCGGTCTGGACTGTTCCCATGGGGCACAGGGTCAAGACTGATTTGCATATGGCGGGGTCCAAACTGGGGTGGAATAGTGGGCAAAAGAACGATGGATTTAACCCAGATCTTTTGACTGGGGGAGAATGTTTGCATTGTCAGCAATCCGTCCATCATTTGTTTGTTGTAACACTAATTTATGTAAGCATTTACTAATAGCTATTTAAGCGAATGGCAGACGGAAACATGATTGACTTATTGATTGGTGTCCATTTAAAATCTGGACTACTTTATTTGTAAAATCATTTGCATCACAATCCACAATCAGAAACTGTCAATAGCAATGAATATTCCATTCCTGCTTTAGCTGATGCAGCAGCGCCATTCATTTTTGTTGACTTCTTCTCTGTTCCTTGCCTGTGCATTGGACTGTGGATATGCCTGTCCCCCGGCCTGCCCATAATTCTGTGGATACAGTTGTTTTTTGCTGTGTACATTGGTCTGTGAATCTGCTTGTACATTGGTGTGTGCATATGCCTGTATCTTGTCATGAAAACAGTTCTGTGAATATGCCTGTGCATTGCAGTGTTATTTAGTCTGCGAATATGCCTGTAAATTTCTCTGCAGGGCATTCTTTTTTATATTCCAATATGTAGTCTGGATAGACTTGAAGCTTCTCGAAGATGACAAAAATAGATGGGTTACACTCATTGTCCACACAGCTGTCGTAAGCCATCCTCTGGTTGGTGGGTATAGGAGGTGGACGGGTGTAGCGTTCATGTCCCTTTACAAAGTCCCCAACTAAAACCCGTGCCAGAAACATAGACTTGCTGCTGGAAAAGGATTGGCAGTACTGGTGAGAATAAGAGGCATCTCTGGAAAAGTAACTCCCTAGGAAGGAAAAACAAGGAGACGTTATCAAAGGCAATATGCAGTTTCACAAATCTTGCCTAAATTTGTGTCCAAGAATAAAGGTACAATGAGCACAGGAATACGTTTTGTGAGAATGATTTTAGAAGAATATACGACAGTGAGCACGTTCATGTAGATGCCAGATAAAGCATCTGAGCCTGGTCTTAATGCAGCACTAAATTTGCAGAGACTGGATCCTAGTTCACTCCATGCTCCTTTGGAGGAGCTGATCTAAGTCCCTCTATCCTTCTTTAACCCTCCCATTCTAGAGATTCCTGCATTGATTGATTTATGCAGTGATTATTTATATGTGCTGAGAACTGCAGTTTTGCACCTGACGCTTCCCTGAGGCTGAGACCTTTGTAGGTAACAAAACTAAGTGAATTGCAGGCAAGTTTTAGTTGTTGGGATGTGAATTTATGGTCAGTTTTGGGGCTGTGTTGCTTAGACAATCACGAAAAACTTGACAAAATAAGAAGCTAAGGATGTAGGGAAACTGACGAAACTAGGAATGTGGTAAACTGGAAGGGGGTTTAAATTATATGGTTTTGATGATCAAGGGAAACAGAAATACCAAGATGTGTGGTGCAGGTAGGTGGGACAGAGATCGACACCATGAAAGACATTTTGCATGCCATTTTGGTCTGCATGTGGATCCGACTGGGTGGATATGGTGGGTATCCAATCTCAATTTTCAGATTCTTTAAGATGGAACTTGTGTTCAATGACAGGAGTATGTTAGGAAGATTAGACATAGAAAGGCAATGAAGTGCTGAATTGGTCTTATTAAAAGAAGTTATGGATTAAAATAGATCCCAAAAATGTGCCACAAATACTGTAGCATGGGGATTCAAAAGGAGAAACTGAATGAGAAGTCTATAGCATTTCTGTAATTTTTGGAATGAGTTAAGTTGTTTGAAGGGATCTGTGCAAAGAACAAGGTTGAAAGAATGTGCTGTTCCCTGTGGCAAATACGAGCGGCGTGCCTAGTTACTTGTTCTTATTGCATTTGTTACCCCGAGTGGGATGGGTATGCCTAGATGTGGGTCCCTTGCTCACTTTGCCACTGGATTTAAGCTAGCTGGCTGATGAGGGGTGTTACCCTGAAACCGGTCCCAGGATGCTTGTTTTCAGCCCAGGGAGGACCTGGCCTGGCAGTTCCGGCAGGACTGTTCCCATTGGGCGCAGGGTCAAGACTGATTTGCATATGGCTGGTTCAAACAGGAATGGCATGGGGAGCAAAAAACACGATGGATTTAGGCCCAGATCTCTGTACTGGGGTGAATGTATGACATTGTTCTGCATTCTGTCCATCATTTGTTCTTTTTGCATTAGTTACTTAAGAGAGGCTGTAAGAAAAGAATTAGAGACTGGTACCTATCCACAAAATGCAGTTTGTAGCACATAAAATGGTACTATAGTAGTACTATTTTCATTCTACAAAATGGAATTCATAAATCTACAGGCAGAGACCTCCGCCTCTCCAGTCTTTTCTGTGTGGAGGGACATATACGAATAGGGTTTTGTACTATGTACTCGCCCCTTGCGATAGCTCTGTCATCGCATCTATCTTGTCATCTATGATGTTATTACAGATATTGCAGTCATGTTATCAAGGATGTCATAGATCAGGTCATGAGTGATGTAATATGAAGGGGAATTAGCAGTGCATGCCGAGGGTGTCAGTTGTAGTTACTTTAGGGCATGGGTTAAAGTTACTTGAGATAACAATAACTGGTAAATTTCAGTGGTTTTGTGCATTTAAAATGGTATGCTTTGAATGGCTATTTCACCTAACTATAACAGCACTTTAACCTTTGTTTTTTTCAGTGAATTTCTAGTTTTTTTTAAATGTAAAGTAATATTTAATTGCCATATGTAACACCAACCCCTTGCCCCTGTTGCCAGACCCTGTGTCCAACCCTTTGGGAGCAGCCAACCACTGGGAGGAGCCAACCCCTCACTGTGCATGGTGTGGGGTTGGCTGCATGGCCTGGCCATACCACCAAACCCAGCGACCAACCCATCATGAACAGCCAACCACATGCTGCGCATGTCCTTTGGCCAGGCCCCTTGTCCAACCCCCGCTGGCAGCCAACCCCACACACTCACACAGCCTTTTGCCCTGTGCAGTGTGGGGTGGCCCTGCACCAAACATCCTGCTGGTGCCCAAGCCTACTGCTGCGCACTAGACATGCGCAGCGAGGGGTTTGAGTGCCAGGACATCCCCCCTGCACACAAGCCATAGGCAGTGGGGGTGGGCGCAGAGCCAGAGGCCAAAATCACCATAGGCAAGCTTGTCCGAATATAAGGTATGTAATTTTAAGTAAGTCCGATATACCGACTTTGTCTATGGGTCAGAACACCAAAATATAAAAAGAAGGCTTACTGGCTTTATGAAGGGGTCAGCATATCAACACACAACAACCACACCTATTGCCTTTGTCCAAAAAATCACCAATAATTATAAATCAAATGTATCTTTCATTAATTCACACAATGCAATATGTGAAAAAGTGATCGTCATAATACATTTTTTAATAAAGTTTAATTTTAAAAAAATCAACATGCCTTTCAGTTTTTTTTAAACAAAAATGCAGCCATGAAACCACAAGTGGGCTCTGCACTCCAGGTGAAGAACATACAGCTCCAGCTAGGAGCGCCTTAAAAAAATATGATATGTTCTCCTGGGGTCAAGGGTTTATTGACCAAGGAGACTTACTGTTGTTTTTAATGTTGCTGGTGGGTTGCTCAACTCCCTGCAGCCCCCCCCCCCAACATAAACAAGCATTTGCAATGCAATAGGTCTTGCATTACTAAAAGTTTGAGCTATTGGCGTTGCATTATTATTTGCAAGACGAGTAGCTCAAACTTTCAGTAATGCGAGGCCTATTGTACTGCAAATGCTTGTAGTAACATCTGATCTGTTTAAGATGGATTTTAGTTAAAGTCTGCAAAATATGCAGAGGATGATGGATTAAGTGGCAAAATGACAAATGCGTAAAATGCTGCAGCGAAAGAATCCTAGTGGCCGTGCCCACAATCCTAGTGGCCGTGCCCACAATCCTAGTGGCCGTGCCCACAATCATTTTTGTCTATTCATGTGACAAAATGAGGGAAGTTGTTGGGAGAGAATAAATGCACAGTCACTGGTTCCCCAAAGTAGGGTGTCTGTTCTTTAAGTTCCTTCTAATTACATAAGCAAACTCACCTTCTGCGAGCACCTTGGGAGATTGAGAGCAGGCAGGACAGCGGCAGCACATGTTGCCTGCGCTGCTATGGAATTGTTTCTAGTGCTTTTCTTTGTATAATGGGTAATTGCACTGCTCCTTCCTTCCTGTTCTTTATCTGTGCTGTATTAGTGAAAATTGACAAGCCTTTTCACTTACGAAGAGTCAAAAAGTTATCATTATCAGTGTTTTTTGTTGTTGCTTAATATAGTGTTGTAAGTAGGGACACTGGAATTATGATATTCTGCTGCTGCATATTCAGTATTTATATGGATTTGCTACATTTGTCACCTAATCCATCATCTGCTGGATAATTTGAAGATTTTAACAAAAAGGATTTCTTACCAGGTGAAATGGATCAAATGTTACTAAAAACACAGCGACCCATGTTGCTGCACAGTGAAAGACCCTACGCGAAGGTTGACTGGTCACCTTTCAGTTGTTTATTTCTGTATTTCGGTGTTAAATTGGTATTAACAAAGTGTATCCTTTGGCAACTAATGTTAATGTAAAAATGTAGAAATAACGAAGTAATACCATCCCAAAATATGCCACATTACACTGTGGTAATTTGCCTTTACTTGCCACATATTTTACTATATCCTGCCACATCATTTGTTTTCCACGGACACATAGTTCCAGTGACAATCGCCATAAATTAGGAATAGCGTTACAGGAGAAATAAAATAAAATAAACCCTGCTAAAATATATATCCCGATGGTATGCACATTTTCACTTACTTTTATTGCAATGGTAAAATTGTTCACACCATTTCTGCCATAACTTTCATCTCCTAATTACTGTCATTGAGCTTGCAGTCTAGACATAGTGAGGTGCCCCCTCTGTTTACACATGCACAGTAATTAAGCTTTTGATACCGAGGCTGCAGGCCCGCGTGATTTTTTTCTTTAAGAAAAAGAAAATTTCTTGCTTGTGAAAAGGGCCTTGGGTGGGCCACGGGGCTATCTTGGGTGGGCCTGGTCCACTCTCTAGAACCAGTCCTCCACAGCAACCTGATTATGCTCGGTAATAAGCAGAGGTGGGTGAGCCTCTGAAAGCTCAATCCAGGCTCAGCCTGAAGCCTGGCTGTGCATCAGCTCGAGGTCATGGAAGACCCTCGAGCCCATAACGAGCTAAGCTTTGAATTGGCTTTTGCCTGCTGCCCTCCAACTAGTCTATCGAGAATGTGGTGTTATGGCCAGAGTTGCAGACTTTGGAATTGGGAGAACCAGGTTCGAGTCTCTGCATCGTCTCAACATCCTGTGATACTCACTTAATCTTCCCGTACCTATACAAAAAAACTATTTGCACCACCAGTTTTATTTGCCGCTAGCCACCACCTCATACGAAGCACCACTTCACTGTTCTATGTGAGTGCTTGGTCATGGGTGACCAAATATTAGATGGGCATTGGGTTTTGCCCCTTTAAATCCTTTTTGAAATAGTTCTGAGGCTGAATCTTATGCTCTTTTCCTTCATCCTACACTCGTCATAAGTATGTGATACAGCATCTTTCACAAACATGACCTCTCAGGGCACTACCGTTGTGTTAACTTGTAGTTTAAGTGCGGTGTTTACGCATCCTTTTGGCACAAATAGGTTTTATGTGTTCTTTCTTTCTAATCGACGAATGTAACAATCTGATTTTTTATCTCCCGCCTGTTTTCATCATACTCAGCATCTTTCGTTCTTGACCACGGAACTCACGCTAGGCCAAGCAACTGGCATCCTCCAGTGGCCAAAGCACATTATGACTTAAGAGCCACCGGTTTTCCTTCCTGACGTGCGAGAACATGCGATCGTCAGAGAAGGTCCTGGCACAGCTCTCACCTCGGAGCTGCTGCGATAAGTACTTCAGCTACTCTCTTCGGATCTGGATTAAAAAATAAAATAGGGTCTTTTTACCGTGCCAAATCGTCAAGCTATAAATTGAGTCATGTCTCCGAGCTTGCCTAAGCCAAACCTTGTTTGCGTAATAGTTGGAGTGAATAGAAATTCTGTCATTATGCACGTTTAACATACCGTGTGTCATTTGGTAATAAAGTATTCTAAGAAATGACGCTTTTGTATTTGTTTCAATTTTTTACAACATGTGGTGGGTTCCTCTTCCTCACCCTGGGTTGAGTTCCCTAGAACACCCGAAAACACAGTGACAGCATTTTTCACGATTAGCTAATTGGGAAAAATATGGCAGAATTCCAGCGGGGGTACTTAATGACAGTGTATTGTTAATTAACAAAAGAAAGCCATTTCGCCTGATCCTTATTACTACCCGAGGAAGTTATTAGACTGATTGTGACACTGACTCTCCGAGTTCCCTCATGATGCTGCAGGCCAGAAGGGGCAGGCATCGGACTTCACGCGTGCAGCTGGCCTCTAGGGAAGCACTACGCCTGCTTTAGGGGGCCAGATCTGTGAGCCTGGATCAGAGATGTTAGAATATATCTCTTGTGAAGCAGAAGCAGCAGCAGCAGCATGTGACTGCCTATAAAAGATGGGTCTGGTTCGGGAATCCTGGCAGACAGGCAGCTGTGCAGGCCTCGTACATATATGGGTAATCTAATACCTGGTGGCTTTCGAGTCCTTTTTTACTGCAGTACTTCTATTTATTTTCTTAGGAGTGAAATAAACAGCGCGGAGAGGGAAATGTTGAGAAATGGACGCTTTAATGGAGAAAAATATTGCTTTTCTTTTAGGCTCTTCGAGCTTGCGTGCCAGATCCCACGAAGCAAAACAAGCATTACGTAAACACGTGAACCCGGACCATTAACAATTAAAAAAAACAAATTATCAAAGCGGGCGGGCGCCGTACTGAAACACGGAGTAGTGCCCATGTATACAAGCACGGAATCGAAACCAACGCGGGAATCGAAACCAGTGGTGCGCGCGCACCACAGAGGAGCGGGGGGAAGGAAGCGTGCTAGCCACCGATGGGAATGGGCGGAGCAAAGGCGGGACATGCGCCCGCCTTTGCCCAATTGCGTGCTGTTTTTTTTTTTTAAACGCACGCAACAGCCAATGCCAGGCTTCAGAGCTAACCACACGCACGAGCGTGTGGTTAGCTTTCTAAAGCCCATACAAGAGGTCTCGCGCTGCGCGGGCAGTGCTACGCACTGCAACGCTAGGCGCGAGACCTAAAAAGGCTTGGTGGTGCCCCTCCTTCTAACGGCACCACCAAGCTCCATACAATATAAATTAAAAGTTCTTGCAATGCATTATGGGGCGCTCCTTGCCAGAGCAGTAAATAATAAATGACCAGCTCCTGCTGATGGTGTCCCCAGGGCCCATTCAGGGCTCAAGCCCCCTCCTCCTATTTATAATTATGAGCCACCTCGGGGCCCTACCCCACCCTAGGGGTTTTTGATAGCGCTTTTTGGATTTGCGGATCCACAGGTGAAATATGGTGTAGTTCTGTTTTAGACGTGCATAGGAAGGAATGAGGCAGTTTAGCTAAGTCTGTAAAGGTGGGGAAAAGTAGTTTTATAGCTTTATATATTTTTTGAAAAGTTTATGGAGTACTGCGGTAGTACATAGAAAGTATTGCTGTACTTACAGAAGTAAAAAAAAAATGTAAGATGTACAAAATTACAACACTCTACGACATGCCACTCCACTCTACGCCACTCCACTCTATGACATTCCACTTCACTCTAAACCATTGCAATCTACGCCCCTCCACTGTAAGACACCCCACAACACTCTTTTTGTGCCCCTCCAGTGTATGCCACTCAACTTCAATCTACGACACACCACTCCACTCTACGACAAGTCACTAAATCTAAAATCTAAATCTAAATCTGTATTTGTAAAGCGCGAACTACTCACCCTTACGGGTCTCAAGGCGCTGGGGGCTGTCGTGGAAATTAAGTGAGCTATTGCCCAGAGTCACATGGTGCTGAGCTGAGCTGCCGCCGGAGCCAGGGATCGAACCGTGAGCCCGTGCTCCGAAGTCAGCTGCCCTGGCCGCTGCACCACACCTCTCCACTCTATGACACGCCTCTCCACTCAACAACACGCCACTCCACGCCATTCCACTCTACGACACTCCACTCTATGGAATGCGACTCCTGTCTATGACATGCCACTTCCTTTTACCACACACCACTCCACTCTACGACATGCCACTCCACGACAGGCCATTCCGCTTTACACCATTACACTTGACACTACTTTACGACACTCTACACTTCTCTACTCTACAACATTGTACTCTGCTCTATGCCACTCTGCAATACTCTACTCTACTCCACTCTACGACACTACTTTACCCAGCTCGACTCTATTCCACTCCAGTCTTCGCCTCTCCACTGCACACTGTTACACTGTATGTCACAACACTACGTCACGACACTGCGCTAATCCACGGTATACCACTCCACTCTAGGCCACTCCCCCTATGCCACTCCATTCGACTACCCTCCACACGACTCCACTGCAAACGATGACACTCCACTCAACACCACACCACTCAGCAACACTCTACAATTCAATCAATCAATCAAGCAGGATTTATAGAGCATGGCTAATCACCCGTGAGGGTATCCAGGCCCTGAGGATAATGCTGCTTTAGGTGGGTTCAGTTGAACAGCCAGATCTTGAGTGCGTTCCGGAATTCAAGGAGAAAGGCGGAGGTCCGGCGTGCAGCAGGAGGTTGTGTCAGGATTTTGCCATGAGGTAGGAGAAGGAGCATCCTCCACTGTTGCTACGGTGGATGTGCAGGGTGCGTGCGAGAGAGAGGGAGGCATAGCATAGGTGTCTGGAAGGTCAGTGGAAGTGCAGGTGGTGTTGATGTAGGCTGGTTTGGTTGTGCAGGGCCTTGTAGGTGTAGATCAGCATCCTGAATTGGCATCTCTTCTGTATGGGGAGCCAGTGTAGTTTCTTGAGGTGAGGGGTAATGTAAGTCAGTTTGGGGAGGTCGAGGATGAGTCTAGCCACGGAGCTCTGTATGGTTTGCATTCTCTTCAAGAGGCTAGTGGTGATTCCTGCATAGAGTGCATTGCTGTAGACAAGGCGGCTAGTGACTAGGGCTTGAGTGACCGTGCGTCTGGTGTTGATGGGGAGAGATATGAAGATTTTCTGGAGCATGCGAAGAGTGAGGAAGCAGGCGGATGAGACTGTGTTGATCTGGGTTTTCATAGTGAGTCTGGTGTTCAGACTGAGGCAGAGATTCCGAGCATGGTCTGTCAAAATGGGAGGGGGTGCTAGTTCCGTGGGTCATTCCATGGGGAGGTGTTGCTGAAGACCAGAACTTCTGCCTTGCGTGTTGATTTTCAGGCAGTCGTCTTTCATCTAGTTGGCGACACCTGTGGAACTCAGCTCTCATGGTGGTGGGGTCTTCTTTGAGCGAGAGGATGAGCTGCGGGTCATCAGCGTAGGATATGATGTTTAATCCATGGGCTCTGATGATGTTGGCCAAGGGGGTCATGTAGGTGTTGAACAGAGTGGGGCTGAGGGACGAGCCTTGAGGAGCGCTGCAGATGATGTTCTTGGGTTCCGAGGTTTACAGAGATATTCAGACTCTCTGGGTTCTTCCGGAGAGGAAGGAGGCGATCCACTTGAGGGCGTATCCTTGGATTCTGATGTGATGAAGTCTTTTGATGAGGGTGAGGTGGGACACAGTGTTGAATGCTGCTGAGAAGTCAAGGAGGATCAGGGCTGCCATCTCTCCTTCGTCGAGGAGTGTTTTGATGTCGTCCGTCGCAACGATTAGGGCAGTTTTGGTGCTGTGATTGGGAGGTGTCCAGAAGCTGGATGTTCTCCAGGTGTTCGGTGAGTTGGCGGATGATGGCTTTTCAAGTACTTTGGCGGGGAATGGGAGTAGAGAGAAGAGGCGGTAGTTTTTGAGTTCGCTGGGTCGGCGGGTTTCTTGAGAAGGGGTTTGATTTCCATTCTTCGGGAAAGGTGGCAGTGGTGATGGAGGCATTGAAGAGGGTGGTGAGTTCGCAGCTGATATTCTTGCTCCTAAGGTTGAAGATGTGTTGAAGACAGAGGTCCGTGGGGGCTCCTGAGTGGACTGAGTTCATGATTGCTGTGATGTCCTGTGTGGTAAGCTGGTCCCAGGTGGTGAGTGTATGGTCGGGTCCTGCTTCAGTGGGAGCGAGATGGAAGAAAAGGTCAATGGGGGTGTGGTGGCGTTCAAAGTTCTTGTCGATGGAGATCTTGTCATGGAAGAAGTCCGCTCGTGTATCGCAAAGTTCACCAAGGAAGATGTTCTACTTGGAGTCAATGGCAAACGGGGCGATGAAGTCAGGAATGACGTTGCAGAAGCTGGGGCAAAGCCCTGGAAGTCTGTAAGCCAGGGTTGCCTTGATGGTGGATTTGTTGTCCTCTGGAGTTTGAAATTGAGGTGTTCCATGATGGAGGTGGTCTCAACTGCGGTGGTGGTGCAGTGGATGTTTTCTCTGTGGATGATGGTGATCCCGCCTCTGTGTTTGTTATTTTAGTCCCGGTGTGCTATTTTGTAACTGTTGGATGTTGCTGACGGAATGTTGGGAGCGGATGCCGGGTGAGCCAGGTCTGAGTGAGGAAGATGACGTCGGGTGAGGGTGGTGATGATGTAGATTTCTGTGGTGCACTTGCAGAGTGGTCCTGTGTTGAGGAGGAGACAGTCGAGTTGGTCAGTGTGGTGTTAGTCTCCGTGCGTGCGGGTGCTCCGGTGTTACAGGAGAAGAGGCAGTGCAGGCAGGTGAAAGGTCCTGCTGTTGAACGAGGAGAGGTGCGGCAGCAGTTGTTGTTGCAAAGTTTGGGCTCCAGTGGCAGTGTATCTACGGTGGGCGGGAGGGCCAGGGCTCCTGTCATTGGGCGTGGTCCAGGCATGAACAGACGCAGATGGGCTTGCCTTTGGCAAGCCTTCGGCATGTCGGCGATGCTGCCATGCTGCAGCCTCTATTAAGTAGGTCCTGGGAGGAGGGAGGGTGCTGGGTGGCGGTGGGTGGGTCTTGCGGTAGGCGGGAAACGAGAGCACAGCAAGGCGACAGAATGGGCGAGAGAAGCAGGCAAACAGCAGTGGAAGGTAGATGAAAAATGGGGCAAAAATAGTAGAAAAAGCAGTAGAAGGAGGCAAAAAGCACAACTAAAGCAAAATTAAAGCAGAATTGAAGAAGTGGAAAACAATCAGGTAGACAGAAGAAACGGGGCAAAAGCAGAGAAAAAAGCAGCAGGAGGAGGCAGAAGGACAGTGGAAAGGCAGATGAGAAATGAGGCAGAGAACAAGAGGCAAGAGCAGCAGAAAACGCAGCAAAAAGTGGGAGAAGGAGGCAGAGGGCCAAAGGTGCTCAGACAGGGATCAGCGGGCAGCAAGCGAAGACCTGCTGCTCGGGCAGCAAGTAGGACCTGGGTCAAGGACCTGCTCCAACAATTTGAAACACATTTTTATAATAATGTTAAAGACATTGAAATTCAAGTAAAAAACTAAAGGTTAAAGCTTAGTTATAGTTAGGAAAATGTTACTTATTCTTTCTATACAAAACCATATTAAGCTATACAAACCTTAGAAATCCTAAAGTTATAGTTATAACTTACAGTTATGACTTGTGCCCCAGGAGAAACATCCTATAACTCACGCAACTCCATACAAAGAGTTGTGAACTTGATTGTGACTAGGACTTGCGTGACAGTTTTCTGGGTTAGCGAATGGAAACATGAGGCAGTGATAGCATTGAGTTGGTCAGTCATGTCAAGTTTGCTGTCAATGATGATCTCGAGGTTCTTGGGTGGTAGGGGTGGGTGTCGGTACTAGCTCGTTGGCCATCAGGTCGAGTCCCACGGTGATGTGCTCTTCCCAAAGATCACAATTTCGATCTTGTTGGTGTTCAGCTTTAGGCAGTTGATCTTCATCCAGTGGGCGATTTCAGTCATTCAGGCATTGAACTTGATCAGGGCACTGGGCATTTTGTTAGTGAGGGAGAAAAGGAGTTGTGTGTCATTGGCATAAGAGGGACGTTGATATCGTGACGGCAGATGATGCTGGCTAGAGGGATCGTGTATGCATTGTACTGGGCCGGGCTCATGGAGAATCATTGCGGATCTCCACAGATAAGGTTGTGGGCGTCCGATGTGTTGGTGCCAGGCTGAGAGATTGGGTCCTTCCAGTCATAAAGGAGCAGATCCATCGGAGTGCGTGTTCTTAGATTCCGATGTAATGTAGATGTTGGATGAGGATGGGGTGGAAGACTGTCAAATGCTGCGAAGCGGTCCAGAAGGATGAGGTCCGCCATGTCTTCTCTTTCCAGAGTCATGCGGATGTCATCTGTGGTAATGATGAGGACAGTTTCCATGCTGTGGTTGGGAATAAACCAGATTGAGTGATTTGGTAATGTGTCTGTTGATGATTTTCTCTAAAGCCTTGGTTGGGAATGGTAGAAGGTAGATCGGTCTGTTGTAGGCAAGCGTTCAAGAGTCCGCCAAATGAGAGGACAGTTGCTTATTTCCATGCATCTGGGAGAGTCAGGGAAGAGGTGGAGGCATTCAGAATGGGTGTGAGCATGGTGCTGATGGGCTCCAATACTCTGGAGTAGGTGTGGTGGAGGCATGGGCCTCTGAGTGAATGGACTTCATGGTGGTGGCAGTTTTTTCTAGGGTGATGATGGGCCAAGTGGTTGGCATTTATTCTTTAAGATCGGGAGGCATTTGGTGAGGTTCTGCTGGGTTCGGTTGCAGACTGAAATTGCTGTGAATGGTGTGGAGATTTTGTTGCTTAAGAATTGAGAGTATTGAAGAGGTCTTCCCAGGGGATGCTCGAGGTGGAGACGGCTGATGATGAGGTGAAATATTCACAATGGCAAAGATTTCTTTGCTTCTGTTGGTGCTGGCACTGATGCAGTCTGCCAGAGCGAAGCATTTGGTCCCCCAAATCATTTGGTGGAAGCCTCTTAGGGTGGATTTGAACGTGCTCCTGTCTGTATTGTCCAGGCTCATTCTCCATTTGCGCTCCAGTTGTTTGCAGTGGCGTTTCATCAGTCGGAGTTCCTCCATGTACCATCTGGCCTGGTCTCTGGATCCTGTTGTATTGTATTGCTGTGTTTGAGGGGGGCCAGGGAGTCGGCACAGGAGGTGATTCTATTGTTGAAATTCTTGAGGGCTTTGGGTAGGCTGTTGATGTGTCCGGGTTGATGGGTGTTATTTGGTGCAGTGAAGCAGCAGTGTCTGGAGCATCGTCCGGGGTTGAGGACACAGAGGGTCACTGCATGGTAGCGGCGGGAGGGTGGAGGACCATGCTCCTGGCGCTAAGCGCTCTCCAGGCGTGGACTGATGCAGCCAGGGTTGCCATGCTGTGGCAGCCATTAACTAGGTCCAGGGAGGGGGGCGTATAGGAGAGGAAAGATGAAGACGTCCAAAACAATGTGTCAAACTTCATTTTTGTTTTTTTTAACACAAACTTTATTGCATTGTATCAAATTTTACAGAAGAAGTAAATTACATTGTATGAGAGTCTACATATGTACCCAATGAGGATAAGGGTATATGTAATGTAATGTAAATAGTTCTTATATAGCGCATACTGTCACCCTACGGGTATCCTGGCGCTGTGACTGACAAAATCGACATTGGAGCCTGTGAACATCTTACCCAGGAAAACATTATTGGGGACTCCGCCAGACCCTACCTAGGGAACAGCCAGGTTTTTAGCTGCTTTCTAAATAGGGGCAAAGATTGAGTTTGCCTAATGTCTAGAGGGAGTTCATTCCACAGCCGTGCGGCTGTTACACCGAATGCTCTACCCCCCGACTTCATTTTCTTAATTCTTGGAATGTTCACTAAGTGTGCATTTGCTGACCGAAGGTCTCTCGCAGGAACATACCATAAGAATTTCCTCTGCAAGGGCTTTGGGCCCATTCCGTGCAATGCTCTGAACACGGTACACAGGGATTTGAATTGTATCCTCTGGCAGATCGGCAGCCAGTGGAGATCTTTCAAGGCCAGAGAAAGTGAAGAACTACGCTGCCTGTTTAGAGCCAGCTTAACTGCAATTGACTGAATCCTTTGTAGCTTTTGAAGTAGTGACTTTGAGCCCCCCAAATATAGTGAGTTGCAGTAGTCTAATCTGCTCAGGATTATACACCTCACAATTTGGGGTCTGATGGCAGTCGGTAGTAGCGGCAGAATTCTTCTCAGAGCTCTAAGCAGAGAGAAACATGTACCAACTACTTTGGTAACTTGTGATTCTAGCTGGAGATTATCATCCAGCAGAACTCCCAAGTTACGCACCGTTTTAGCTGGCACTACAGCTCAGTGGGAAAAGGCCGGGCAATCCTGGACGTGGAGCAGTATATGGTGAAACAGACATAGAATCAATCACTTATAGTATGGCAACATTGTATGCCATATATAAAACATAAACAATCATTCCCACCCACACGCCCATAAACCATAACTTGGCACGTGATGTGTACGCCTATTAGAAGGAAGTTTGCGCACTGGGGGTCTGAGGGTATTACGCAGGAACAATAAACTGTCAGTGTGAAGTTGTGCACACCAATCAAAAGGAGTTGCTCTACGCAGTGCATAAGGAGCGGGGGTACTCACATAAGGCCTAGCCGGGCACCCTGTGAAGGGAGATTGACAGTTCTAACGGCATATTTGTAGATACAAACATCAGTGTTACATAGGGATAATTCACACACATGGATCTGTGGTGTACGTAACCATCCGACATATCGGGAAGGGAAGAATAACCTCTTTTTCTTCAACTGGGTATGGACCCGCCTAAAATAGAAGCGTGCCTTGACAGATGCTGAGGAGATCAAAGGAGAACCACCGTAGTCGGCCTCCCGAGGTAGAATGACCATTTGGAGGCCAATTACGGAGGTTCTCCATTGATCTCCTCGACATCTGTCAAGGCATGCTTCTATTTTCATCTTCTACTTCTTTTGACCAACCTTTTTCACTGCATTTAAATTCTTACATAAACAGTTTGTAATTTCAAAATGTCTTGCTGTGTGTAATTATGACCTATCTTTTCCCATGAATATTATCATTGAGTAAAACTATTATTATATATGATACACATTGTCCGCAGGAACCACTGTTCCTTGTTATAGATTAGATACCCTGGTTCCGTGTGAGTAGGGTGGCCCTTGTTTCTTTGAACCCAAGCAAAACATAGCTACCCCGCGTGTCAATTTTTTTTTTTTTTTATAAATCTTTTTATTAACTGTGCTCATATATCAGACATTACAGAACATTGTTCGTAGAGCATGTGATAAAGACATTCCATAGTATCGTGTAGACACATTTCACAGTGTTATGTACAGCGAGCCTAGACACAAACAGGGCCCTCACATGGCTCAACCCAATCCTGACCCACCCCCCCGCGCCCTGTATTGCCGCCAAGGCCCCCAAACCTTTTTCCATTTCGTAAGGCAGCCTCTACTCTTATAAATGGTCTCCTCAGCTCTCTGACACCAATCAAGGTCCCGCCGCCACTGATCCCATTGCGGAGGGGCCTGCGCCCCCCAGCCGCTGGCAATATTCCTTTTCGCAACCCCGGCTGCCAGTGCCAGCCAGATCTCATTGTGTCTGGACCAGTCAGTTGCCCCCCTGATCATTAACAATAACCATCTGGGCTCCCGCGGGACCGGTGAGCCCACCACCGCTGCCATTGTGTCTGTAACCCTAGTCCAGAAAGGCACTATCTCCGGGCACTCCCATAGTATATGATAGAAGGAGCCGTCCCCCTGCATCCCCGTACACATAGGGCCGACTGACTCCTACCCCAGGTATACAGATGTGTGCGAGGATAGTATACGCGATGTAAAATTTTTAACTGCACTAAACGGAACCTGGCGCGAATTGCTATCTCCCGCGGGCTTTGCAAGGCGTCCTGCCAATCATCGTCCTCCATAACGCCCACGTCCCTCGCCCATCGCTCCCGCAGCGAAACCAACGGGTCAGGTTTGTTATTTATGAGTTTGCGATATATAGTGGACGTGGGTTTCTCCAAGATGGGATCCAGGAGCAACCTATCCTCCATGGGTGAATACTCCGGGAGGGACGTGCCACTCGTATATGGGTGCGCAGGGCGTGGGTGAGGCGGAGGTAGTGGTATTGCTGCGAGTCATGGAGATCATACTCTTTCTGCAGATAAGCAAAGGAGCGGGGGCCGTACCCTGCCATACGTCTCCCAAATATTCGATGCCTATTAATTTCCAACCCCGAAATCCTTGGAGTCGGGTCACTTCTTCCAAAAGCTCGCCTTGCCACAAGGGGGTTCTGCCCGTCAGGGAGCCCCGCCACCCCAAGAACTTGTTGGCTTCCCTCCAGCACTGAACTACTACCGCCGTGTGTGGGGGCCAGTCCTTCCTTGGCTTACGGGCGTAGAGCAAGGGCTCGCAGTTGCCATTTGGCATTACCATCCGGTCGACCCTATAGGCCGGTTCCGTCCCGGGCGCATACACCCAATCATTGACCACTTGTAGCTGGGAAGCCCAGTAGTACAATTGTATGTCTGGGAGGGCCAGCCCCCCATCATACACTCCTCTCGTCAGCTTGTGCAGCGCAATCCTCGGGTTGCCCCCATCCCAGAGCAGAGTCCGTACTGCCCGGGATATTCGTGGGAATACCCCGTCGGAACCGGATACGGCGTGTTCTGTAGGATGTAGAGGAGTCTCAGGCAGTGCCAGCATCTTGAACATTGCTGCACGTCCCATGAGGGAGAGAGGTAGCGATCGCCAATGACACACGTCATTTGTCAGTCGTGCCAGTTGGGATTCCAGATTCTTGGCATGAAACTCCGCCCTATCCCTGGTGATGTATACCCCCAGGTACTTAAACCCGTCAACAACAAGTGATGCTGGGCACCTGGTCGGGATACGCGGTGGAGGACCCGAAAGCGGGTAAATCACAGATTTCGCCCAGTTAATAGTGTAACCCGAATAGCTACCGAATAGTTCGAAAAGATGCAGCGCCCGCGCCATCGACTGGTACGGCCTGGCCACATACAACACAATATCGTCCGCGTATAGGGAAATACGCTCTTCCCAATCACTGTTTAGTGCCAGACCCCAGAAGGCCCCATCCCTCCTAATCCAGTGTGCCAGCGGCTCCAAGGCCAACGCGAACATGAGTGGGGACAGGGGGCAGCCCTGCCTCGTACCCTTCGAAGTTGGAATGCTCTGGACAACGTCCCATTAACTCTCACTCTCGCTGTCGGTTGCTCATACAGGAGGCGCACCCAGCTACAAAACGTCGGGCCGAAACCCAATCGTTGGAGAACCATGAATAAGTACGGCCATTCAATACTATCGAACGCCATTGAGGCGTCTCAGCGCCATTAGTGCCGTTTGAGTGTTCCCCACATCTCCTGTCATATGTAGTACGCCATAGAGGCGACGTAGATTATGGCGGGTGCTCCTGCGCGGCATGAAACCCGACTGGTCAACATGCACAAGATCCGACATAACCGGAAGCAACCTATCCGCCAGGGCCTTAGCTAGGATTTTTGGCTCGGCGTTAATAAGCGAGATCGGCCGGTAGGAAGAGCATTGGTCTGCCGGCTTGCCTGCCTTGTGGATCACTACGATCGTGGCTTCCCTCTGATCAGGTGGGAGCCTTCCTAACTTTCGCGCTTCTTGGTACATCTGTAGAAGGGGTCCCGTGATGACGTTCGCCTGCCGCTTAAATATTTCTACTGGGAGCCCATTTGGTCCCTGTGCTTTCCCAGATTGGAGGGAGTTAAGGGCCTTCCCCACTTCCTCCCCCGTTAATTCTGCCTCTAGTTGCTCTCTTTGTTCCTGAGACAGTGTGGGCAAGTGGAAATCCTGCAGGAATTCCGCACAGTCTTGCTCTGACCTGGTGCAAACCGGGTGTAGACCCCTCGAAGTAAGATGCGAACTCCTCCGCTATAGCCGTGCTGGTGGATGCTGATGTACCTGACGCGTCCCGGATCTCAACCACCCAGGACCGCTCCCTATCTCGATGCTCCAGCCACGCCAAAAGCTTCAGGGCTTTATCCCCTAGATCGTAGATCCGGTGTTGCGTGGCAAGTGAGTAGGCTCGCGCCTCTCTCTCTGCCAACGCCCGGAGTTCCTTCTGTTTGAGGGCCAGCATATGGCTGCGTTCCACCGTAGGGGTATCACCGACATCTCGCTCCAGATCTGCTATCTCTTGCTCGATCTGCCTGATCTGCAAGGACTCCTCTTTCTTTTTGGCCCCAATCAAGGCCTGGGCCTGGCCTCTCAAGACGGTCTTGTAGGCCTCCCATAGTGTGAGGTGGGACTCGACTGACCCCCTGTTTTCTTCAAAATATAGCTTAGAGCCCTCCCGGAGTCTATCTCCCAGGGTTACGTCGCGAAGATACCACGGGTCTATCCTCGGGAATGCCGCCTTGTTAATCACCGGACCCTTGAGGATAACGCTCACTGGGGAGTGATCAGAGATTCCCCGAGCCATGATATGGGGTTCCGCATAATCGCCCATCTGGTCGATGCGCGCTAGCAAGTGGTCCAGCCTTGAGAAGGACCCGTGTCTAGCCGAATAGAACGTGTAGTGTCTGCGTGTGGGATGATGCGTGCGCCACAGGTCCCCTAGCCCCAGTGCCTTAGTGAAGCCCTGTAGCCCATGTTCCCCCCTGAACCCCTGCCCGCCGCCCGAACGATCCAGGTCAGCATTCATTACAGCGTTCATGTCTCCCCCCACCAGAAGGGTTCCCCGGGGAAGATCCGCCAGGAAGGAGCCCAGCCGTGCAAAAGTCGTGGTGTGAAGGCCGGGCGTGGATATAGCAGGAGCCCAGCACAACCGTACGGCCCTCCCATCTACCCGCCACTGCTGCCATGCAGCCCGAGTCGTCAGTCCATGCCTCAGAAATTACCATGGGGAAGGCGTTGCGAATCAAAATACCTACCCCCCTAGAGCCAGCAGTAAACCCCGAGTGGACCACCATTTTGTACCCAAAGCGGTCAAGTGCCTTGCATCTATTGCCTCTTAGATGCGTCTCCTGCAGGAGGACCACATCAGGGGTGTGCCGCTTCAGGTGCTGCAACACCAGAGTACGTTTGATTTTGTTGCCCAGCCCGTTTACGTTCCATGCCCATATTTTACCCTGAGTCTGGTCGCCCATGAATGTCTAGGAACCCCGCTTTCCTCGGATAGACCATAACCCTCCGCGTCCTATGATGACAAATCTCACATGCATAAACACTTATTTGATAATGAGCAAAACATAAAATTCCCCACAAACCCATCCCCTTCCCCCCCAACACCCCCCTCCCTGCCTCCCTGCTCAGTGGGTCCCCAACCTCCCACCTTTCAAACTGGCAGAGTGCCTGTCGCCCCATCAGCCCCAACTCAACTCGCAAGGGAACGTAGGCTTGCAGTCAGCAGAAAGAAGTATACCTAAGTGGCAGATATTACACCCACTATTATGCCTGTACCCCTAGCCAGTACGGTCAAATCCCCGATCCCCCCCCCAGAGCCCTCCCTGCCTGCCCCGAAGCAACATGTGAGGCATTTAGTCTGCCTTCCCTCCCGGAACATACCCACAACACTGTATTTCGGCAGTCAGGGGTGCCCCTCTGGGTCCCCGTGCATCCCCATCGACCCAAAAGCCTTGTGGCCCCCATTACCAAGGGTCAAGTTCGCCCCAATGGGCTACGCTCACTCCCTTCATCCAAGCCCACTCTGTTCGTGACCTTCGGTATCCGGTGCTGCTCCATCAGTGTCTACTGGGTCGCGGCCGGCCTGGCGGCCCTCCAGTCTGCGCGGGCCTCCATTTCTGCCCACTGTTCGCCACCCCTCCAACCAGTCGCTGGCCTCTGCCGGTGATTAAAAAAAATATGATTTATTGCCGTCCAGGATCTTGAGGCGAGCTGGGTATAGCATCATATACTTCACTCCTTGGTCCCTAAGGGCTCTTTTAACCCCTTCAAAGGACCGTCTCTGACGTTGTACTTGGAGAGTGAAGTCCGGAAAGAAACGGATCGTGGCGTTCTCGAGCCGAAGGTCCCCAGATACCCGTGATGCTTGCAGGATAGCGTCCCGATCGCGATAGTTCAGGATGCGGGCAATGATGGTACGCGGAGGGGCCCCAGGCTTGGGCCTACCCCCAGAGCCCGATGAGCCCTTTCCACCGAAAAGAAGTTGGAGAGGCGTTCGGCTTCAGGTGATTAAGTATGAGGTCTTCTACGAACCAGTCAGTGGATGGCCCTTCCAGCCCCTCCGGGACCCCCACTATGCGGACGTTGTTGCGCCTCGCGCGTCCTTCCTGATCCTCCAGCCGCGCATTTATGACCGTTTGGTTTTTCGTCAGGGCAGCTACCTGTTCTTCAAGCCTCTTCGTCTTGGATTGGAGGCTGCCGATCCCAGTCTCTGCCACGGCCACTTTCTCCGACATTTTCCGGAAGTCTGCGCGCAATAAATTAACCTCCTCCGTCACTGAGTCCAGCTTAGGCTCCAATGTGCCACGTAGGTCCCTGATGGCCGCCATGATGTCTCTGAGCGACGGGTCTGGCTCATTGTCCTCGGTTTCCCTTTGCTGGCGTGCCCCTTGGGGACCATCCTCCTTCCCCATGGCCACCGTGTATTTGTCTATGTGGTTAGACTGGCCTTGCCCTATCGGTCTAGTGCGGCCCATCGCAGGAACCGCAGTCCTGACGCACGTGATACAGGGGGGCCGCAGTGAGTTTGTGGGGCCCTCCGGTACCCTCCACTGACCTGTTCGTTACCCGCTGCAGCTGCCCCTTCCGCCGTTCAAGCCCGCGTGGGCGGCTCAAAGTTTTGGCTAGATCCCCTCCGCGCTGTGCCCCGGTCTCTCCTCCCGGATGATGAAGTGTCAGTGAGCTGGGCGTGCCCACGGGGGCCACCGGTGCTGTGCTGCCTGGACTACGACACCCGCGATGCGCCCTCTCCAAGGACCCAGGACTCAACCCACGGGCCGCCTGCTCCCACTTGGTCCGCCGCTGTGGTTGGCCGCCACCCCAGGAGTCTGTCGGGTCCACCTGTCGCCTGCAGCGCTGGGTGCTTACCTCGCCGGGGGTCGTCACTGCTGCTCGCTCCCCCTGCGCCCCAGGCGGTCTCTCAGGACGCCAGCCGTCCAAGTCCTACTGGAATTTCCCCCAGTGAGTGTCTCGTTTGGGGGCCGGTGTCTTCTCCAGGGTTCCAGGCCCTGTCACTATTGCTGCCGGATGTTGCTTTGCGGTGCGACGTGCTTACTCCCCGCTCCTCCGCAGGCTCTGCAAGCGGGGTGGGCTCCCGCCCGTCGTTCAACCCCGGGGCCCAGTGCGTACCTCCGGTGTGCCGCCAACAGTCACTGTGCGTCTGTGATCGGGGATGCACCGCGGCTATCTCCAGTCCCGCGCCGCCGGCTCAGCCAGGTTAGAGCCCCCCCCCAAGCTGGTCACGGCACCTCCTGCTATTGTGCTCTTGCTGTCTGCCGCCGCCGCCTCAGGGGGTTAGTGAAGCGCACCTCAGCAGTCGCGATCAGCCACACTCCTGCGCTGTCTCTGTCAGGCGACACTCTCCCCGCTGGCGGCCGCCATTTTGCCGCTCCGGCTCGTACAGCCCGGGTCCCCAAAGCACGGTTTTGAGCAGCCCTGGGGGGTCGTCACAAGCGCCGCTGCAGTGCGCTACCTCCCGACACCTGCGCACGCCGTGGGTGTTACTGCTATGTCGGATTCTGCCGGATTTTGGGTGCCTTACAACTGACTGCTAGCGCAGCTCTTCTAGTCTACGGCCATCTTCCTCGGCTGCAAGCCACGCCCCCCGCGTGTCAATTTTTGAGCCAAGCGCCACAAACGGGACTCCAGCTCGGAACTAAATAGCAGCCCCCCTGGAGTAAGCGGAGTAGGATGTGTGAAAAAGTTGACCTTTTCATTGTTTGCTGAGTTTCTGGGCCTCAGAAGTCACTATGTGTGTTTCTTGCAAGAATATAATCTGGGTGGGCCGCCTATGCAGTTAGGCTAGTATTCTATGTCTCTGGTGTACTGCCCCATACCCCCCACATTCCAAGTAATAATATAGCATAACATGACAGACATAAATGAACAAGTCCCCCCGCACATCGGCAGTGCTCCCCTCCAATACAGGTGGTGATGTCCATAAACCATAACCAACAGTGGTACAAAGCTCATGCTAGTAATCATATCACCGGAGCCACGATATTCGAAGACATGAAGAATATTTAGACGTATCTAGCCAGAAAAAAACATTTTCCCAATTCTGGGTCCAACATAGAACATATTTTAGACCACACCAAAGGCAACAAACAAAGCAGCATTACTGTATAATATTACATGCAATCGCCTATGGAGGGGAAACAAACTGAACCCTTGTGTAGCTCCACTTAACCAGGGGGAATAGCAAAGACCTGTGTCCCACACTGGGGCACTCGGAATCTCGTACAGCAGTAACTGTCAGGGAGTAACACAGGGAATATGGAACAAGCATTTGTAAAGATATCGCAGTATGCTGCCTACCTGAGTCAGAAGTCCAGCCAGGGGAGGCAAGACATGAGAGCAAGAGGGGGAGAAAAGGCAGGGGGAAATGGGGAAAGGCAAGGCAGAGCACGCTTCTACGGTACCTCTTGTATGGGACAACTGCAACAAGGCTATGCTGTAATCCATTAATGGGATAGCATCAAGGGGTTCATAGTGGTACAACCCCCAACAACATTAAATCAGAATGTCAGCGGTCTGAGGTGTCACGGTTGGGAATATTATATTATATTATAATATCTGTTATTCATAATTAGAGTGGAGGATGGTAGCAGATCATTGATTTTCTTTGTTATCTTGACCCTCAGTGTCTAAATAAATATATTTTAACATGGTTCTTAATTTTAATCGTAGGTAACTGTATGTGGCTTTCCTGATGAAGGCGCAGAGTGCGCCGAAACGCGCATAGAGAAGAAGATCCATCGTATAGCCACCGTCTTTTGTGTTTTTCTATTTGTTGTTTGTGAAATTCTATATATTGTCTGTTCTATGGTGTCCATTGACACAATTTATGAAGTGTGTATAATTGTATTATATATGTTATTGTTTATATGTATTTGTTTAGTATGTCGTCTATTGATTGTTTGTTTTATATATGTACTATGATGTTTTTAAAAAGAGAAGAATAAAAATATGATATTTTAACATAATTAGATAGAGACACTGAGTGTATTGTATCATGCACGTTCTGATATGAGTCACTTATGTATATGTGACCCATTAATTGCCTAGGGATTTGCATTTCAAGAGTATTATTTCCCTGCCCTTAGGAATTGGAGTAGCGACAGGGGGTCCTTGCTATATGCTTTGATTTACCCACAGCTTGTCTGTGTGGGACGTTTGTTGTTTGTTGTTATCCTTATTTAATTAATTGTCTGTACTGACTACCTATTCCTCACTATATAAATTGATTGGCACTCATACATGTTTGGCATATGTCGGTAAGAACAAAACATTTTTTTTCTGGAGCATGATTGCGAACAGATGCTCTAGGGACCTGATGATACTAATCAGTGAAACAGCTAAAGAATTAGTATTAGCCCTCAAGAATGAACTAACTGAGCTAGAAGAGAAAATAAGAAAGTCTACCACTCTGGATGAAGCTAAGAAGAAGTTAGAGGAAGCAGAAAAAGATCTGATGTCTTTCACAGAGTACCTAATTAAGCGAAAAACTGATAAACTCAAAAAAGACATACGCTACTACTCTCTAAAAAAAAAACCTATCCGTATCTGAGTGAGAATTATTACAAACATAATCAATACACAAATGAAAACCATCCCAGAACCCAACAGGTTCGGACGTTTTCCGATACGTCAGATTCGGACAGTGGGAATAACACTTACTTCTATGAACAACGGGGACCACACCATTCAGTTGCTGGTAACCAGACAGTTAGGCCTCCTTTTTTAGCCCAGCGAGGTGCTCGCCGAGGGCGACAAAGAGTTCGCTTCCAACCCCAAGTCAGAGGGAATTACTCGAATCAATACCTCCAGCCAGACAATCAACAGATGCTGGAAACCAGGAACAGACAGTATTGGCGATAAAAGAAACTATACCTATTTTCAACTTATCATCCATAACCCTTGACACCGCAGGATTAAATTTACTTTCTAAAGGGTTATCCTATGTCCCACACACTCAAGAAAATGTTTTCGAATTATATACAGACATTATGTCTTTTTTTCGAAATATTAGACTCCAAAAATTCTTTGCACATGAAGACCGTTTGACTTCTGAGACATCGAGTCATACAGAATTATCGATTCAATCTACTTTTATTCCTTCTCTTGATCAGATTGGCCCCGAAGTAGCAGTATTCGAACACACCATTCTAAACCGTTTAGATCAAGCCTTACGTTTTGTCCCCCAAACCTCTCTACAACCTAAATAAAAAGGAATTTCTATTGCTCAAATCTTTTGCCGATAATAAGAATGTCACCATAAAAAATTGTGACAAAGGTGGCGGCATTGTCATCATCGACAAGAGCTCCTATGAGCAAAAGATGCTTACTCTTCTTGGAGATGACCAATTTTACACCAAACAGAAAAGAAATCCAACAGGTAGAGTCACCTCGATAATTAAATATTTGACAACTACCGCATTTGAGTGATAGAGCGCCATGTTCTTGTGAAATTTGTAGGGGTGCACCGTAGTCACTGATAGCCCGCACCCACATATATCCAGTTATATATCAATGAATGGTTGGTAGTATGTAGTTATAAACCGCAGTTATTCGAATGAACAAGAAATGTGATTGTGCCATTTAAACATGCAATAATAATGCTTAACTGAATCGTGTGAAAAATAATGCATAGATAAATCAGCCCATAATGTAATCGAGCTGCAGTAGTTTAAATGTGTACCATATTAAGTTGCACATGTAGTTCACTTTTCGCATATGAAATGTAATGAACCAATGCTTATAGAAGTGATTGAGATTTGTGTGTTTAAATTGTGTAAAGGCCTGACTGCATATACGCCAAGGAAAGGCCTGTTTATTCTTATGTTAGCTTGGTTTGTCAGGCAGAAAGGGTTCTCTTGGAAAGGTTCTCTGGGCACCAATGGTAGATTTAATTAGCACAGTAGAGGGTTTTTGTTGAACGTATCTTCTGTTGCAGGTGCAAGGACACATGCCTCGTTAGTTAAAGACTAGCTCTTTGTTTCACAAAGTTAGAGGGATGGGAGGCATGGAAATGGGAGTGCAATGGAATTTAGGGATGATACTTTCAGCGGAGAAGGTGCCCGGGACTCAAGGTCAATGCAACCGTCCAAGATGAAGTCACCGTTCCGATGGAAAAGTACAAGAACGAAGACCTGGCCAAAGAGGCGTGACAAAAGGCGTGTTCAATTGTATTGGGTTTTGTATTAGGGATAGTGCCCCGAGGGAGGAGGGCAGGAGAAGAGCTAGGAGAGACCAGAGAGAAGGACAGAGAGAGTTTTGATGAAGGAGCATCTAAAATCTGAGCTTAGGTACTAAGTGAATGCACTTCTTAGGAAGTCTTCACAGCTGACACCTTTTACTTACTCTTGCCTGGGAAATCTCGTTAAGTAGGTATGTCATCCAGTGATAGAGCAGGGACAGAAAATTGTTTATGCTTTGTTATATAAATGAGGAATAACATAGAGATTGGAGCTGTTATTGCTTGCCTGATACTTCTGGAGCTAACGATTCTTCTCATCCTGAGTCGGATGAGAGTGCTGTGTAGGATGCTATTTGTATTAGTGCCCATCTATTTCTTTAACCTCGTGTTGAGGTGCTTGCATGTGCAGTTATTCTTGGCGATAATAAACCCTCAAATTTGAATTTGGAGTCTGTGGTCCTTGGAGGGAACTGAGTTCTAAGATGGCGGCATAGCTGAAAAGATTTTCTTCCCTTTACACTATTCAGCAGGTAAAAAGTTCCTGGTGACCTGGAGATCCTAAGAAAAGATAAGATAAGGATCAGCTTAATCAGTTGGTAGCAGAGTAGATGGTTATCTCTGATAGTAAGGGGAGATCTAGATCAGGATAAGGGATAAGTTGCCCCATAGAGTCCGAGTGATGGTGATCCAGTGGATCGTAAGAGGAGGACGCCGGTGGTCGCTGAAAACTGACGGAGAGTGACGGTGCGGCGGAAGTAGCAGTTCGTGGTAGAGTGAGTATGAACAGGGTGATGTTTGTTAGATTGCGGTGTTAATGGTTGTGTGATGTCTTGCGGAGTTGGAATGAGAGTCGTGTGATTGAGGATCGGACCGTGAGCGCGCGCGGGACCGAGAGATTTGATTATTGTGGTGTAGGAGACACCCAGAACTGAGATCGTTGACCAGAAGTTGTGGGGGTCATGAGACGTCGTTGATCAACCCACTGAAGATAGGGAACACATGTGTGAGTGTGTGAACAACCGACGCTGGTCGTAGGTTGTTGTGTGTGGAACATCGAGTGTTTGAATCCTATCGATTTGTCAGAGGTGATTGTCCGGTCGTTTCGCGGACAGACAGTTGCCAGATTGAGGTCAACAATCTCGAGAGGCTGTTCGGTCATTGGTGGACTGACAGTCAGAGAGGTAATCGTTCGGTAGGACGAACATTGCTTCAGAGTGTGATTGACACGTGCGAACGAGAGCGAGAGAATCAGAAAGGAGGGGAACTGCTGTGAGCGGAGGAAGCGTGACGTCAGACAGTGCCGCGCTGCGATAGGTCGGTTGGTGTGAGCCGCGCTGGCATTGGTGGAGTGAACCAGGAAGCGAAAAACAAAATATTAAGTGCGAACAGATATCTGCTTTACCATGAAATGTTTTAAAGTTTTACGGGAACTTTGTAGAGGTGACAGACATGTGGTTACTCGGGAAGGAGAGGAAGCTCCTCCCGAGGATACGCCAGCACATTATATGGCTACAAATGTAGGATTGCATACCATAATTTGGCTCGAGAACTGGCATAAAATGACATTTGGAGAGGGAGAATTGACTTTTCCACGTTATGGTACTTTTAGGTTGGAGGTGTTGTACCAATTGAAATCTATAATGTCTTCTTTACGACCACTACCTAGACCGACACAGTTTGAGGCGCTACATGCGTGGATTAGGGCAGCGTATGATAGGAAAAGAGACAAGAGCCAGGAAAGGGTGAAGAAATCGATCAGGGCATTTCAAGATGCGAGGTGGGATGCACTGGAGAAAAGGTGGAGAGTGGAAACGATCGAGGGAGATAAGTTATACCCACTGCTAATACAAAATGGGAAAATAACAAGAGTCGAAGAGGACGACAGCGATACAGACGACAGCCTGTTAGATAGGCTGCTAGCGGAGAGGCCACCTCCATTTAATCCAGATTCAGAGGAGGGAAAACCAACTCCAGCAGTAGAAACCGACGAGACACAGAATCCGACTAGCATGAGGGTAGTGGGAAGAATTTCCACAAGAACAGAGGGAGAGATAACACAGCCTTCCATAGGGAATAACCGATTACCGGACTCCCTGACAGTGCCGGTTACCATTGGCCCTATAGTACCGGTATATGACCCAGACCGAGTAGGAGAAGGGAGTTCAGTACAGTCGAGAGGAGAACAAGGAACTAGTGTTAGTGGGAATGGACTCGGAGTACGAGTGGTTCACTTCCCAAGGCCACTAGAGACAAGTACGCCATTACCAGCCACTGCAGACTCCTCTTTTAGACAGGAGGACGAAAGGCCAGTCAGACCAAGATCTTTGCATGAATCTAAGTCAGCTTTGAGGATGTGGACACCAACAGTGAGAAACCAAAGTGATAGGATGCCAGGAGATATGGAGCAAAATACTCCGGAAGACAGACCAAGTTCCAGGAATACGATGGAAGGGAATAGGTCACAAGGACAGAATAGTGACTGTGATGAGCGGGATGGCGCAGCTTGTCGAGAAATACTGAGGAGTGCAGTACAGGCAAGGTTGCTGGACGTAGTGAGGTTGAAAGCAGAGGTAGACGAAATGATTAGCGGAAGTCTGCCTTTGGAAAGAATAGAAATTTATGGGTCAGATGAGCTGCTGTTTGTAGCAAAGGATGTGACTCGAAAAGCCAGGATAGCACATGAAAACTTGACAGCATTAGCCAGGAGATATGAGGTAGATTTGAATAAAACAAAAACGTTGCAAGGACCGCATATGTTGCAATACAGTGACCAGGAGCTGGAGGAGAAGAGAATCACGGGACTAAGGACGCATACCAGAGATCTGATTGTAGGGATGCGGATATGGATTTTGTTGGACAAATGGGAGGAAAGGTGGTCAAAGAAGAAAATAGCAAAGAAAGCCGAGGGAGAGACGCCGCCTCCGGGTGGGGGGGCGACGGGTGTTGGAAACTTTCCTTTACGGGAAGTACAGAATGGAGGGTACGTGTACGTGCCGTGGAGTAGAGGTGATTTGGCTGCGTTTACAAATGATTTTCCTCGGCTGAGGGAGAAACCCGTAGAGTGGTACAAACAGGTTGAGCGGTTTGTTAAAATTTCAAAGGTACTGTGGACTGATTTGAACACCTTGTTTGACATAGTGGTGCCGGGAGATTTGTGGACGGCCTGTAAAATCACCGTTGAGTGGCCGACCGCTGAACCTGAAAGGGATGCTGTTACAAATGGTCCGTCACCCCTTGTAATGAAAAAATTTGAGCAGGTGATTACATGGCTGAAACTGAAGATTTCGCCTCAAGATATAGATTGGGTTAAGATAGATCGGACTGTGCAGGAACCTAAAGAGACGGTGCATGAATATTATGAAAGACTTTTGCAAGCTTTTAAACAGTATAGTGGATTAGATGCATTAGACCCAAAGGATATGGGACAGTTTGTCTCAAAGTTTGTGCTGGGTCTGAGACCAGAAGTCAGCCTCATGATACAGCACCATTTGATCTGTTGGCAGAACAAGCCGGTAGATGAAATCTTGCGGTACGCGAGGTATTGTAGCGACGAGGTGGACTCGAAGCATCGTAAGTTAAAAGACAAATTGATGCTCGTTCAGATGCAGACAGCTCAGGGCCAGCCTAGTGGAGGGACCCTAGGAAGGAGACAAGGAAATTACCAAGGGAACCAGAATGGGCAAGGAGAGGGAAAAGGGAAACCAATTGATCCCAAGACGGGCGTGGATGTGGCGACACTGAAGAAGACCAAAGCGTGTCATCTTTGTCACCAGATCGGGCATTGGAAACGCGAGTGCCCTTTGAACCCAGCGAACCAAGTACAGCAGGAGGTAGAAGGGGTTCAGGCACCTGTGCCGGAGGTAGCCAACACTGTGATGAAGCCCAGAGCGATGAAAGGGGGACATATAACCCACAAGTATCGGTCCCCCAGCCACCAAGGATCTCGCAGGGAGTACGAACCTACCAGCAGATGCCCCTTTTCGAAGGGTATGATGAGGATAGCCCTGATCAGTTATCCTGACGGTGCCTGAGGGGGAGTAAGACTGCACACTTGGAGCAGTCTTGGAGGTAGATCAGAGAGGACCTTTTGTGGAGGCAGACATTGATGGTCATCCTGCCACTCTTTTGGTTGACACTGGTGCTACCCGGTCTACTGTAAGATCAGCAGTAGTCCCCAACCTACCCCTCTCGGGACAATCGATTCAAGTCGTTGGAGTAGCGAACAGAAGAATAAATAGTCCCTTGACCGAACCGATCCCAATGAGGATAGGCTCCTTCCAAACCAGACATCAGTTTGTGGTGTGTGACACTAGTCCAGTTTGTCTCCTGGGAAGAGATTTGTTGTGCAAATTGAACTGCACGATTTATTGCACGCCTAGTGGAGTGGAGGTTCAGACGAGGGATGATGATGCTACTTTCAAAGTTGCTAATCAACATCTGTGCATAGACCTGTATCCAATGGTGACGGTGGAAGAACTTCCATTTGATCTGAGGGATACCGTATCACCTGAGGTGTGGGACTTCACAGGAGAAGAGATTGGACTCATCAAGGGGGTAGAACCTGTGCAGATCCAGGTGAAACAGAATGTTGAGTTCCCTAGGACACCCCAGTACAACCTGTCGCCTGAAACGATCGCAGGGATTAAACCTGTAATCGAGACTTTAATCGAGAAAGGCATTTTGAAAGAGATCAGAGGTAGCCCCTGTAATTCACCTATTATGGGACTACAGAAACCGAGCGGGAAGTACAGGATCGTGCAAGACCTGCGAAAGGTCAACACGATAGTTGTCACTTGTTGTCCAGTGGTACCGAATCCATCAGTGATACTGTTTCAGATCCCATGCGAAGCCGAGTGGTTTACCGTCATTGATTTGTGTCAAGCATTCTTTTCGATACCACTCCATGAGGAAAGCCAATTTCTTTTTGCATTCAGGCTGGAAAATCGTGTGTTAACATGGTGTCGTATCCCTCAAGGGTATACAGAAAGTCCATCGATTTTTAACCAGATCCTGAAAAAGAATCTTGAGAGTCTTGTATTGCCGCAGAACTCAGTTCTCGTGCAATACATAGACGATTTGCTCGTTGCCTCAGAAACGGAAGATGCTTGCAGAATAGACACGGTAGCCCTGTTGAACCATTTGGCAGAGAACGGGCACAAGGTGTCTCCAAATAAGCTGCAGTACTGTTTGAACGAAGTACAGTACTTGGGACATAGATTAGAAAAAGGCAAGAGGAAGGTGTCACCGGACCGAATCGAGGCAATAATGAGCATGGCAGTGCCAACCACACAGAGGGAAGTCAGGATGTTTTTGGGAATGGTCGGCTATTGTCGGCAGTGGATACCTAGTTTTTCCTTGAGAGCAAAGCCTTTACAGAGGCTTACGCACAAGGATGTGAGTGATCCGGTACCATGGGACGAGGAGTGCTTGATGTCATTCCTAAAACTGAGAGAGGAATTGTGCAGTGCCCCAGCACTGGGGATGCCTGATTACAACAAGGCCTTTTCATTGTTCTGTTGTGAGAGGGAAGGATGTGCATTAGCAGTCTTAGCTCAGAACCATGGAGGTGTCCGTAGACCAGTTGCCTACTTCTCAGCTACTCTAGATCCAGTAGCTTCTGCGTTGCCCGGATGTCTAAGATCCGTTGCTGCAACAGGTGTCAGCATTGAAAGATGTGAAAGCATTGTAATGGGTCATCCTTTGACTGTATATGTGCCACACTCGGTTGAATTATTGATGACCAGGACTAAGACTCAGCACCTAACGAACAACAGGTTAACAAGGTACGAGCAAGTCATACTTGCCGCAGAGAATGTGACTCTGAAAAGGTGCTCTGTCTTAAACCCTGCGACATTAATGCCCATACCGAATGCAGATGATGAAGATTGTGAGGACCATGATTGTCTTGATGTGACCGACCTTTGCACCAAACCGAGACCTGACATTGCCGATGAACCACTGATTGACCCAGATGAAATTTTCTTTGTCGATGGTTCATGCCTAAGGGACAGTGTCGGCCAATTAAGAGCAGCGTTTGCTGTATGTACCATTTCCGGGGTGGTTGAGGCTGCTTGCCTAGAAGGAGTACGGGCTGCTTGCCTAGAAGGAGTACGCTCCGCGCAGGTAGCTGAAATCATTGCCTTGATTCGTGCCTGTATGGCCGCTGATAAAATTCGGATCACGATATACACAGATAGCCAATATGGGTTTGGTGTGGTGCACGATTTTGGACAGTTATGGTCCCAGAGGGGATTTATGACATCATCTGGCTCACCCATTAGGAATGGAGAATATGTAAGACAATTGTTACATGCATTGCAATGTCCGAAGGAAATCGCAGTTGTCAAGTGCACTGCACATGGGAAGGGGGAGGATTTCGTGTCATTGGGAAATAATTATGCAGACGAAGTTGCCCGTTTCTGTGCAGAACAGGGATGCATATTTACAGAAGGTTACACAGGAGAGAGCCAAGAAAGAACCGAGCTCAACATGATGTTGGCCATGGCAGACACTTGGGAGGAGCTCAAGCGACTGCAGGATGAAGTCTCAGATCAGGAACGAGAGGGATGGATCAAAGCAGGGTGTGAAAGAGGAGATGTGGATGTTTGGGTCTCCAGTGATGGGAGAGCCGTATTGCCAGAAGATTTGTTGAGCCCGATGGCAAGACTGATACATGGACCAGCACACCTTGGTAGAGATGCAATGATGCGTGTATTTAGACAGACGTGGTATAAACCACGATTTCGTGCAATGGCTGAAACAGTATGTCAGAGGTGTGTTACGTGTCAGCAGATGAATGCTGGAAAGAAAACTGTAGTGACTTTGAGTCACATTGGGAGGTCAGGAGGGCCCTTTAACAGGATCCAGCTAGACTTCGTGGAAATGCCTAAGTGCAATGGGTTGAGGTACATTTTAGTGCTAGTGTGTGTGTTCTCACGGTGGGTGGAAGCTTACCCAACACGCAGGTGTGACACCTTCACAGTGGCTAAGTTATTGTTGAGGGAGCTCATCCCTAGATTCGGGATCCCAACCTCTTTGGAATCTGATAGAGGAAGGCACTTCCACAGTGAAATCATGAAGTTACTTTGTGCTGCATTGAATGTTGATCAGAAACTCCATTGTAGTTACCGACCAGAGGCTTCTGGGATGGTGGAACAAGTTAATGGAACTTTGAAAGCTCGGATGGCAAAAATGTGTTCATCAACGGCTCTGAAGTGGCCTGACGCTTTGCCGCTCGTGCTAATGAGCATGCGAAGTGTCCCAGATAGGAGGACTGGATTGTCCCCACATGAGATCCTAATGGGAAGGGCAATGCGGGTGCCGGCAGTACCAGCTACAGCATTGATAAACATCACAGATGATTTGATTCTCGATTACTGTAAAGGACTATCTGATGTGGTCCGTTCTGTGTCCCAGCAGGTGCAAGCTGCAGCTGTCCCAGCCTCGAGTGATCTGTGTCACGACCTGTGTCCCGGTGACTGGGTGCTTGTTCGGAAGCACGTGAGGAAGAGCTGTTTGGATGTTCGCTGGCGAGGCCCATACCAGGTGATACTGATCACGAACACAGCAGTGAAGTGTGGAGGATTGCCGAACTGGGTACATGCTTCCCATACCCGCAGAGTTTCAGCACCCTTGTAAGAAACAGCTCCTCTCGTAGATGAAAATCCAGCTGATGTGGCAGGGCCACATGAGAGGACAAGTCAAGCTGTAAGGGTCGCTGACACAGCTGGTGGTGCACTAGAGCAAGCTGAAGGGGGTTTCGACAGCTCGAACCTTGACTCTGACACCGAAGACGGAGATGGTGTAGTGGGCGGAGAAGAGGCAGATTCAGCAGAAAGAGGAAGTAGTGCACTGGGTATAGCAGGGGAAGGCAGAAGAATGACTAGAACTGAAGAAGGCTGGCCTGAAAGACAGAGGCGGTTGAATCTGAGGTTGGCACCCGAAAGAGATCTTGCTCCGGTGTCTGAGGCGTCTGAAACGGAAGCAAGTGACGAAGATCAGACTCAAGAGAGCCAGCAAAGGTCGAAAAGAACAAGAGTACCCTGCCGGAGATACTCTACCCCTGAGTGGACTTACACAGTGTTCGATGCAGGGGGTAGTGAGTACGGGGAGGCTGAGGTCGGTGCTGGTGGTCAGCAGGAGCCCGAATGTGGTAGTGAAGGTGGTGCTGTTGTTGCCAGGGCTCGAAGTCGAAGGAATACTGACCCTCACCGTTCCGAATCCCCCGTATCTGAGTAAAGTCCGACACCTGGTTCTGCATCGACTCGAATTTCCGTCTTTTGGGTTTGAGCCGTCTTCACATGAAATGGTAAATCTGCGTCTTGAACTTTTGTATCACGTTCTGGAAGTGCTCAACGATGATCTTACTATGGATGACATATAGCCTGTGTAAATAAAAGTCTAAAGAAGATAACCTAGGCCCGAGTGGAAGAAGAGTAAACTTAGGGACTTTCACCGAAGAGGAACGAAAACTAGGGAAGTCTTTTTCTGGACTGTGTAAATAAGACTGTGGCCAACAAGGGGATTTCCAGAGGTTTCAAGGTTGCTCGAGCTGGTTAAGCAAGTCACGAGTGGAGGACACAGAGACTTTTGAGTGTTCACTGTTGAAACCAAGAACTTTTGAGAACTTTCGAAACCATGGAGGCTGGAGATCCCAATCGTAGATCTAAGTTGATTGTAGGCATACTTATAAGTAGTGTAATAGTTTCTATAATCGTAGTAATTATAGTCTCATATACCGTTCCACATGAGCTAGCAGTGAAGGGGGTGCCAGGGACGCCTACACCTACTACACCTAGCCAAAACGAGGTAAACATAGGAGCTGACAGAGCTTTGCTATTAGAAGAAAGTCGTAGGTTGCATGTAGATTTGTCTAGAAGTGATTTTAAGCTTAATGCATACGCCAAGCTGCTATATGAATAAGTGGATGCGATGGATGCGAAGGATTGTTATGTGTGTATGCAGTTGCCTGCTTCAGTGGATGAGGGTATTAGGTATCACCATCTTCCACTGACTTATGGAATTTCATGTAGTCTTTTACTTAGTATATTTTACGAAAGAGATCAGTTTGAGTATTTCTTTTCCGATTACGATGCAGTGCTTCCTGAAGTCCCAGCTTACAAGCATTTGAATAAGTACGACTATTATAAGACAGAGGATCGACTCAGGAAGTTCTTCATACCGTCTTTGGAATTGGATACAGCATTCACTCACCGACATAATCTGACGTGCTCATTGTCAGATGTAGAGAAGAAGTTTGTAGATCAGGTAGAAGACAGGTATAGAAAACTGACACAGACACGAAACACAGGGCATAGCAGATTGGATTGGACAGATGAGGAAAAATTGCATAAGACGAAGGGAAGCTATGGTCCTATAGCTTTGGACAAAGAGCAGAGGGGCAAGCTGTGTGTGAGACGTTATCAGACTTACTATGAAAAGGTCGCAGTGGGACAGAGCACGTGTGATCACGTTTTCACCATGGCAGACGTAGCAAAGAATTTTCTCCAAGGCCCTGTACAAGTGATACCCACTGTGTATTTTGTGTGTGGAAAGAATGCTTATGTGAGGTTACCTGCGAACTGGTATGGTACATGTTACTTGGGAATAATATTTCCAAAGATATATCATACGGAGGATTTGGAACTTCTGGAAGGTGGGAAGCATTCGAGAGTGAGAAGAGGTGCGAGTGCAGGGGTTGTAGTGGGAGATATCTTTAGAGCAATGATACCCAGTCTGGGAGTGATCTTGAATGATGTGAAAATTCGGAGATTGGCGACTGTCGAGGACGAACTATCGATGAATACAGCAAAGTCGTTGGTACTGGTGGAGGGAGAGATGTTGTCGATAAGGACAATGGTTTTGCAGAATCGCCTTGCTTTGGATGTCTTATTGGCAAAAGAGGGCGGGGTCTGTAAATTATTGAAGGTTCAAGAGTGCTGTACTTAAATACCAGACAACAGCAAGGATCTGGAGAAATATATAAGTAACATCACTACCATCCACACAAAGATAGCGGATTTGACTGAAGAGGGAGCTTGGGAAAAGGTTGGTAAGGGGTTTGGTCAAGTGGGAAGCTGGTTTGCGAATCTGGGGAAGGGATTCCTTGGTTATATTCTGAGACCTCTCCTTATCGTGGTGGTTTGTGTGGTTTGCTTGTGGGGTTCGATCAAGGCTTACAAGTGGTATCGGGCAGGCCGAGTTGAGAGAGCTTTGAGAGAAAATGAGATGAGACTGGCAAGCCTGCAGGACAGTCAATATCAGAGGCTCAAGAGAATGGAGAATCACAGACCAGGAAAAATGGCAACGAGTTCTGTTTAGGTCGGTTCTTTCTCCAAGGGAGTTGAATAAAATGTGATGACAGGAGTCATCAAAGGGGGGAACTGATAGAGCGCCATGTTCTTGTGAAATTTGTAGGGGTGCACCGTAATCACTGATAGCCCGCACCCACATATATCCAGTTATATATCAATGAATGGTTGGTAGTATGTAGTTATAAACCGCAGTTATTCGAATGAACAAGAAATTTGATTGTGCCATTTAAACATGCAATAATAATGCTTAACTGAATTGTGTGAAATATAATGCATAGATAAATCAGCCCATGTGTAATCGAGCTGCAGTAGTTTAAATGTGTACCATATTAAGTTGCACATGTAGTTCACTTTTCGCATATGAAATGTAATGAACCAATGCTTATAGAAGTGATTGAGATTTGTGTGTTTAAATTGTGTAAAGGCCTGACTGCATATACGCCAAGGAAAGGCCTGTTTATTCTTATGTTAGCTTGGTTTGCAGGCAGAAAGGGTTCTCTTGGAAAGGCTCTCTGGGCACTAAAGGTAGATTTAATTAGCACAGTAGAGGGTTTTTGTTGAACGTATCTTCTGTTGCAGGTGCAAGGACACATGCCTCGTTAGTTAAAGACTAGCTCTTTGTTTCACAAAGTTAGAGGGATGGGAGGCATGGAAATGGGAGTGCAATGGAATTTAGGGATGATACTTTCAGCGGAGAAGGTGCCTGGGACTCAAGGTCAATGCAACCGTCCAAGATGAAGTCACCGTTCCGATGGAAAAGTACAAGAACGAAGACCTGGCCAAAGAGGCGTGACAAAAGGCGTGTTCAATTGTATTGGGTTTTGTATTAGGGATAGTGCCCCGAGGGAGGAGGGCAGGAGAAGAGCTAGGAGAGACCAGAGGGAAGGACAGAGGAGTTTGATGAAGGAGCATCTAAAAACTGAGCTTAGGTACTAAGTGAATGCACTTCTTAGGAAGTCTTCACAGCTGACACCTTTTTCTTACTCTTGCCTGGGAACTTGTTAAGTAGGTATGTCATCAAGAGATAGAGTAGGGACAGAAAAATTGTTTATGCTTTGTTAGATAAATGAGGAATAACATAGAGATTGGAGCTGTTATTGCTTGCCTGATACTTCTGGAGCTAACGATTCTTCTCATCCTGAGTCGGATGAGAGTGCTACGTAGGATGCTATTTGTATTAGTGCCCATCTATTTCTTTAACCTCGTGTTGAGGTGCTTGCATGTGCAGCTATTTCTGGCGGTAATAAACCCTAAAAATTGAATTTGGAGTCAGTGGTCTTTGGAGGGAACAGAGTTCTAAGTTGGCGGCATAACTGAAAAAGATTTTCTTCCCTTTACACTATTCAGCAGGTAAAAAGTTCCTGGCGACCTGGAGATCCTAAGAAAAGATAAGATAAGGATCAGCTTAATCATGAGCAAGGACTAATCAATAAAAAGGAGCTAGAATATTTGAATAGCTCGAAAGGTAAAATGCCATGCATCTACGGTGTACCTAAAATACACAAGAAAAGTATAGACCCTCCGTACCGTCCGATTGTTTCCACAATCGGATCGGTGACAGAACCTCTCTCTCGTTATGTGGACAACTGTATTTGTCCATATATTTCTAAAATTCCATCTTATATTAAAGATACGAGAGACATGATTAATAAAGTCGAAAATCTGCCATTTAAACTACAAAGCAATATTCTTGTTACTCTAGACACAGAGTCGTTATATAGCAACATCCCACAGATTGAAGCTATACAGGCAGTTTTGTGGTTTATAGATACCTTCAATGTTCCATGTTCGAAACCTTTTGTCCTGGATTGTCTCGAGATTGTTTTAACTGAAAACACTTTTGAATTGGGAAATAACTTGTTTAAACAGATCAAAGGGGTAAGTATGGGCGCATCTATATAGATATTGGCACCATCGGTGGCCAATATCTATATGGCCTTATTTGAAACCAAGTTCATACGCAACAAAATTGCCCCCTTTTTCGAGTCAATCCAGCATTGGTCAAGATACATAGATGATATTTTTTTCATTTGGACTGATATTGAAGAAAATCTCCAAGAATTTCTGGATTGGTTGAATCTGACAGATACCAATTTAAAATGTACGGCCCATACCAGCCAACATCAAGTCGAATTCCTGGACATCCTCATTCGACATAACTCTGAGCGACTTGAAGTTGACCTCTACGTCAAACCTACTGCACGTAACACTTTGTTACATTTTAACAGCTATCATCCGCGGGCTCAGAAGCAAAGTATCCCTTTCGGACAATTTTTGCGACTTCGTCGTAATTGTACTAATCTATCCGATTTCGACACACAAGCTATAGCGATGAAAGCTAAGTTTATAGCAAGAGGTTACCCCCATCGCCTCATCAGAGAATCGTTCAAACGTGCCAGGTTCTATGATCGTGATCATTTACTTTTGGGTACTACTAATCCTAAGTCTAAACAACTGGTCTGTGTTACAAAACATTCAACTATGAATGAAAAGATTAAACAAATTGTCAATTCCAACTGGCATATTTTGAATAGTGACCCTGACCAATCAATGAAGTTGATGAAACCCATTTTTGCACATAAACGCAACAGGAACATTAAAGTCATTATTGTACACTCACGATTTGGTTCCATGACTCCATTAATACAGAAATCTCTTGATGATACATTGCCTGTCAAAGGTACATATAAATGCTCCAGCTGCAAGTCATGCGAAACAGTAATCGAAGGTGACAATTTTGTCTATAATGGATACAGTATACATGCCAAAAAGATGTGGAACTGTAAAACGACAAATGTGATTTACCTCATAATTTGCCCATGTAACCTTGGTTATGTTGGGGAAACATCTCAGTCAGTTGCAACTCGCCTAACCGAACACTGTTCCGCCATTCGCACGAGTAAACCGAATGCTCCTTTAGTTAAGCATTTTTCTGACTCTGGCCATACAGTAAAAGATGTTAGATGGCTTATTTTAGAAAAAATAGAGAGCGTAGACACCGACCGGAGTAATGACATAAGGAAAAAAAGAGAAGTCTATTGGATATTTACTTTAAATACCTTTAAACGAGGACTGACCAGCGAACTGCCATGGGAAAATGCCATACTGTTTAATAATTTATGATAAAGGCAATACCCAGTAGGCCCCCACCCCTTGTTTCTTTTTTATTGGGAATTGTATTATTATACAGAAGAGAATTATTTAGTAGTTCTTCATGAGATCTTACATAGAATTATAGGTAGAATGTACATATCATGTGGTATAGCTTGGTTAGAAACCTTGGTTAGGGCCTGTGTCTGTTCCCAGTCTCTCCATATTATTCTGAGTCCATTCTGCTCCACAATTTAGAAAAATTCTTCATATTTCTTGGTTTGATCAGTCAGGGTCTGAATTACGAATAAGAAGTTCTTCCATAATCGGATGTGATATTTTTTATATTTTCTAGTTGAAACTTTAGTTATATGACCATTTCAATTCCGAACTCTCTTTGGCGAATCATTTTAGTATTATCTTTTTTCACATTCAAGCGTCAGTCTGTCTTCCATTTCAAACATGACACTAGTCACATGATTTTCCATGTGACCGGGACCGTTTATTTAAGTTTAGATGAGGACGGCATCGCGTATTTTGTCTGAACGCCGTATATTTGATATTCTGCATTTCCAAACCAGTAAGATATTATCATTTGTGTAAGCCGCGAATTCTACACAGCATAGAAGCTAAATAGCTCTCTTCTCTAATACGTACCGTGGTTTTCATTTTTCAATCAAGGTATTCCATCCTGAGTATCCACATAAGGGAGAATCCACCATCACGGGATCTCTCACTCTTGGATTATGCCTCTACATTTTACCAATTTGAAGTACTCGTGATTAATCTTAGGTAATTACAGTTTTTCACTTCGTTTAGCGCTAGTGCTTAGTAAATGTAATGTTATGTATACTCGCTACAGGGTAAACTTACCGGTGTATGTTCTGTTTTAGAGATAATACGGCTGTAGTGTATTTTGTCGATCAAGGAAGACATCCGCAGTCCCTGCCTTAATTACATCATTTATCAGGTACTTTTAGCTAACAACAACATACTTACCCCTCATGACTTAGTATAGACTTTAAGAAATGCGCGTTCACCATATGGTAAATATAATGTGCACATGTACACTTGTTGTGTTTCTTTGCCCAGATGGCGGCCACTGACACTGTGTAGGCAGATTCAGAGACGCTTTATATGGTTCATGGCTTAAAAAGTCTCTGTTCGAATACGGTAATTATCCTTTCTGACTATTTACCAATAAAGATCTTGCTCCAGTATCAGATAGCATTTATGCTCCTTTTGATTAAATTCTATGTTTTCACTTTCAGATCAGAATCATTATTCGGTTAGCCCCTTATCCTTTGAGGGTGACCCAGTTCTTATCAAAATAGTAAGCTTGTTTCATTACTCAAGTTGATGTTTGGTTTGCTTTATCATAGGCTCAACCTTTTTCACCTTCTGGAAATTAATTTCGGCCTCTAATGAGCCATTTAAAAGCACATATATCCTTTTTTCTTTCTTCCTTGTTTTTCCTTTTTTCTTCTTTTTGTGGTTCTTTGTTCTTCGTTGCTTCTCTTTCTTTTCTCTTTTTCTGACTGCTTTATCCACCACACTGGAATACGGTGTAGGTGCACAATTTACTCATTTTTATTACAATTCCCTTCTGTTTCTCTTTTTTTTAACACTATGCCAGTAATAGAAGAATATCTTTGTACAGTTAATATCTGTTATTCATAATTAGAGTGGAGGATGGTAGCAGATCATTGATTTTCTGTGTTATCTTGACCCTCAGTGTCTAAATAAATATATTTTTACATGGTTCTTAATTTTAATTGTAGGTAACTGTATGTGACTTTCCTGATGAAGGCGCAGAGTGCGCCGAAACTCGCGTAGAGAAGATCAATCGTATAGCCACCGTCTTTTGTGTTTTTCTATTTGTTGTTTGTGAAATTCTATATATTGTCTGTTCTATGGTTTGACACAAATTATGAAGTGTGTATAATTGTATTATATATGTTATTGTTTATATGTATTTGTTTAGTATGTCGTATATTGATTGTTTGTTTTATATATGTACTATGATGTTTTTAAAAAGAGAAGAATAAAAATATGATATTTTAACATAATTAGATAGAGACACTGAGTGTATTGTATCATGCACGTTCTGATATGAGTCACTTATGAATATGTGACCCATTAATTGCCTAGGGATTTGCATTTCAAGAGAACGGTTGGGAATAGTGCCACACTGGTATTAGAGCCCGAGTCAGAGTTCAGACTCACTGAGGAGCTTGAGGAGGGTTTCCGCTGGTGAGGTTCAAATTATGTCATGGACGCTAGTACTGCCGTCTACCCTCCAGGGCCTGCTGTGGTGAAGTCATCATCCTTCGGACCAGTCGACGGACTCGCCTCTTAGACCGAGGTAAACCTTGCTCTCTCTGCTGTGAACATGCTGCCGGAGGCGGGCAGCATGCAGTTCGATACTGGCGCTCCAACCAGTCCCAGGCAGCAACCGGAGTATCAAAAAACTAAGGAGCACTCGTAGTGCATAACCTTCAATCAAGCTGGAAACATTATAGCATAGGTAAGGCGCTCTGCTCGCAGCTGCCGCTTGACCAATTGGAAGGAGGCACGGCATCTCTGTACCTCTAGCCTGTAGCCCGGGAACACAGACACCGAGGAGTTGGCGACTCTGATGGGGCCGCCTCTCTGGCTTTACAAAGCAAATGATCACAATCCCTATAATTTAGCATTTGTGCCACAATGGGGCACGGCAGCATTCCCTGGGGAGGGCGGCGAGATGTCACCCTATGTGATCGTTCCACTGTGAATAGAAGCGATAGGTCCTGGGGGGGGGGCGATCGTTTTCTGGAGCCATTGGTTGATAAATACAGTCAGATTAGGGCCCTCCATGCCTATCAGCACCCCCATGATCCGTACATTATTACATCATGCTCTGCCCTCTGCGTCCCCTGCCCTCTCATTCAGGACACTGAGTTGTTTTTTGAGTTCAGAGATGGATGTGGAATGGGCAGCCTGTTTTAAGGACCACATCCGATAACGCAGTTTCCGCTGAGCGTAGCCTGTCCAACAGTTTATGTTGATCTTCACATAGTATGCCTAAGTTTGTAGGCAGAGTTCTAGTAGTATCCCTAAGTGTTCGATGGCAGACTGGGAATGTCGGATTTCAGAGTATCCGGTCAAGTGTATCCCGTTGAGGAGCCAGGTTTGTGGGTGGAATACAATCATCCAGAATGTGTGTTGAGGAACCATCCTACTGACTCAGTGGTGCAGTCAGGCGGGCTGTCCGGAATGATGAACGGGCAGATCTGGTGTGCCCCATAGTGTTGATGCTGAGTGTAGGAGTCGCCCCTGGTACAGGTGGTCAAGCATTAGAAACACAAACCAGTGAGGGGCAGACAAAACAGTAGGAGTCACTTACTCAACTAACCCAGCAATGTAAATGCGGAGGTGCATCCCACAACTAGGTGTACGAAGGGCGCTGGCTAACCTTCTCGTTATGTCGCAGTCTTGAGGAAAAGGACCCAGCAGTCAGTGAAGTTATTTCCTGCCAGAGAGAGCCATACCCGTGAGGACTGTAAGGACACTGTAGCCCAGATGATGGCAATGAAGTGTGAGGGGGGCACACCACGGAAAGCAGCAGCCACCCATCGCCCAAGGACCAGACAGGAGACAGTTCTTGATGTGGTGTCAAGGGGCTAAGAACTTGCAAATGTGGGGGCCCAGGTCAAACAACAGCGTGTTCAGGGGGAGCCTTCAGACCAATCAGCCAAACCCTCCTTGCCTTCCAATTACCCACTGTCCAACTGGCACAAATTAAGGCTGTGCAAGCCCCCGATCTGGGGGTGCCGACTCACTCCATGCTGCAAACTGGGTCCTCCTCGCTTTGTCATGTCTTGCCTAAACAAGGCCCAGGTAAGCTACCCGACCTCATAAGCACCTCCCGCCATCTTCCGCTGCTCCAGCAGGCCGTCTGAGGTCGCGTTCAGTCTCACCACCCCACACCACATCGATCATCCAACCTCGGGGGGGAGGGGGCCGAGAAGCTCCCACCCCTCCCCTGTGCCACCTCTATCGGATCGGGAGAAGCCGCGCCCCACAACCCCTAACTCCTGGCTGGTTCGCGCCGTGGTCGACCTCACGGGGCCACCACTGAAGTGAGGGCCCCATGTCTCGGTGCTGACAGGGGACACTGGAGGGCCACCTCTGGAATTTCCACAGTCTTATCACGGGTGGCCTCCCCTAAATCGCTCCTCCTCTTGATCACTAGGGCTTGATTCACTGACCCGCTATCAGGCCAGTTCTCGCGCCGCAGGCGGGGGAGTGGCATCACAGAATAACAAGCCCCAGAGCAGAAGGTGTGGGGCAAACCAACCCCCCCACATCCCTCCCAGTGTCCACCAGCCCAGGCCCTGGAACCAGCCACCACTGCCCATCAAGAATCCAATCGGGCAGCAGGTAAGGGCCGACGGTGGGATTGCGCGTCTCCAGGCCCACTCACCGCGTGGGAGATCATGCCATGCCCAGGATGCGCACACCAGCATCCACAAGTCCGGCTGGGATCGTCACAGCTGTGACGGCCTGTAGTTAGTCAGGTTGTGGCCCAAAGTGGTTACATGGAACGTCAGATGGTGCAGGATTCCGGGGCCCCAAGCCATAGCTGCCAAGGTTTCAGATTGCTTATGTGACATTTTCATAATTTCAGTGTAATTATGAGTGACATTCAACGACTATGAGTGACACTTTCTTGCGTGCAAAAATCAAGAAATGAAAAAGAGGGAAACTAAACCAAAGCAAAGAGATAAATATCAGAAATGACACCATTTTGCGCAATTGCGAACTCTATAAATATCTTGAAACTGCTAGCAAACCACTGAAATGTAAGGTCACTAATGTACCCCCCTTTCACAGATGATCGTACTGTAAAGCAATTGTGGCACAATGATATTAAATAATAAGTATTTTGGAAGTCAGTATTCCCGCACACCAACAATGATTCAGTTCTATTTCCCTCTGGTGCTACTCACACACCAACATCTGTTGCCCCGATAGCATTAACAAAGGAGGCTTCATAATGTAAAAGTGCATGTCCCATTTATTATTCATGTAGCTTTCCTTTTAAGGTGTGTGTTGAGTTATTTTACATGCATTACCTGAAGGTGATTGACCAACTAAAATAGTGAAAGAATAGGAATACTTTGACCTGTTTCAGGCACATCTTTGCCCCTGTCCCCCCACACTCAGATACTAAACCCCATGCACTCAGTTGGCAATCCTGTGTGATAGTCAACTGTGCAAACAAGTGACTGTCAACCTGAGCTAGCAGAGAGTGTCTTAAAAGAGGGGCGTGCTGCGCATCATTGGGCTTTTGATAGTGTGCAAGCCTGATTGCAGGATTGCACGTGGTTTAGATGGTGCTCCCGGAATGGAGCACTGCAGGCCGTTTTCAGTATGTGCTCTCCTCTAAGAAGGTGGCTGCGCAGCTTAGCTCTGTGGTTCATGCGATGGGCAGCGCTGCTGTAGTCGTGCATATATTAACCGGGTAAAATAATGTGCTTCCAGGGTCAGTGACACCTGAAGAGGCCGTGTTCTAAACGTGCAAAGAAAAGCATGCTAAATATATATCCACCCTGAAAGGCCCAGCCATGCAAAATGTTCAATTCATTTAAATTACACTAATCCGACATGTTATTTGAACTGAAACATGGTTAAATAACCAGTCAGGCCCGCACACGTCTACGTCTCTCTCCGTGATGGCTATAAGACTGCAGCCATAAATCCTACCTGTGATGGAAGTGTTGTAGTTCTATTTAGGGATGATATCAGCTGCATGTTAGCGCACACATTGGCATCTGATGTGTTGTTGAAAACGTGGAATTTGTAGCTTGTAGATGCCATACAGATACTAACTTTTCTCTGAGCTGCCTTCTGGTCTAAGGTCCTCTGGGGGAATGCTGCTATAGACTTGATTTAGTTGTATGTGCGGCGGACTCGAAAGCCTTCACAGAGGCATTGTCCCAGTCACAGATCGGAGGACACCAGTGGAGAATGGCTATGGGAAGCCGACTGTTCCTGGTGCTTTCAAGTGTGACCTAAGTACAGGGCCCCCGACCCAGGCACACGTGATGCAGCTTGCTGACTTTTAGTCGGCAACATTAACACTGAGCAGCCCATGTGAGCTATATGTCTAGGAGGCTGGGACGAAAGCGAATAGAGAGTTGAAACCGTGCGTCATACCTGCTGCCCTCAACCCGCCAGCACAACAACCACTCAGCACTGCGCAATTCTGATAATGATGTTAGCTATTCCAGTGGCTGCTGTTAGACCCCGGTCATGGTGTGAAAGCACAACCTGCTCAACAGCACAGAGCAGCAGGCACCGATGGGCCTGGCACCACGAGAGGTGCCACTTGTCTGCTCTGGCGGCAGCAGGCCCAGCAAAGAAAAATTAAGGTGCCTCCCACTGCCTCAGTGACTGCTTCAGGTCGCCAATCAAGCACTGCATTGAATTTTATATTTTATAACACCCCTCACAATATTAATGTTGCTGACTGAAAGTCAACAACCTGCCTGTGGTGTCGGGTCTCAGGCCCACATGAGGATAATAATCGACACAGACACCAGGTGGTAGAGTGCAGTAACTGGCCACGAGCACGTGCACCCGGGCCCTTTTATTGGCGGGGCCACGTCACTCGTGACACCCGTGATGGATGCGTGTGGGGGTGCAAGTGTGTCCAGCCCTCAAGGGAGTGGCTGGGAGTACAGCTTCCTGCCAGACACTAGAACGTGTCCCGTAGGACACTACATTCCTCCCCAACTTTATTGAAGAACAAACAAAACGTTAGTCCAACCTGTGGGGACAAGACAAACAATTAACTAAACACCACAGGGTCCATCAGTCTTCGGAGACAGGTGGCAGGAAGACGTCAGACGTGGGCTGATGACTCTGCCTACAGCAGGACCTTCTCGGCAGGCACTCGTAGTTTAACCTGAGGGACTCAGGACACGACCGCTGGCTTGGAGACGTCCGCTGCATACAGTCAGTTCACTTGTGATGACATGTCTTGCAAGGCTTCCACTTTGCTGATGTCGGTGATGGTCTGTGGTGCATTCTAATAGTTCTTTCACTGGGATGCGTCATGAGCATGGATGGAGTTTGTGGTGACGGTTCGTGGAGGTGTTGCCTGATAAATTGTCTCTGTGGAACCTCTTGGCTGCAACCGATGACCTGTCGGTGGGGCAAAGTCTCTTTTCACTCTCCCGCTTGGGGAGGCCCGTTGTCGGGATTGCTGCGGGACTGTAGGAGGGCTGCGCTGGGGCCGCTTGTGTGCAGACTGGAGGCAGCTGCAGGACCACCGAGGAGCCGTTACATAGTCGCACGCACAACCCTCGAGGGTGGATGTGTCTTGGCCGATACTTGCTCTCGCTGCCGTGGTTCGGGCGTTTGCCAGGTTCACAGGTAGCCTCTGGTCTCTTTTCTCGGCTGGTGTGGCAACAGCGTGGGACTCCAGTCCATCGATACTCTGGGAGTGCTGTTTGACGCATGTGCTGAGGGCTGGCGTGATGGCGGTTGCCAGCCATGTGGTGACTCGGGATGACAGGTGGTGGTGACTTGCTGGGAGAGTTGGATGTCAGGAGGGACTTGGCAGCCATGTGCCTCCGCCTTGCTGAGGTTGAGTTTCAGTGGCGGCTTGACACGTAGAGTGTGTGGATCCTCTCTTGCCTGGCTGGGGGCCACTGCCGACTCCATCTTGAGGCGGTGTGAGGAAAGACACTCGGTGCTGATATTCACCCACGGAATCTGCGGTCAGGAGCAGGGATGCCGTTTGACGTAGACTGCCGACACTCTGGGATGGGCGGTCACCTGGGGAAGCGTTGGGATGAGACGCGGTTTGCGCTTGTTGCGGCTTATGCCCGGTTCTCCCGTGAGGCTGTATCCAGGGTTGACGGTCGCCTGGGGAATCGTTGGGTTGAAACGCGGTTTGCGCTTGCTGCGGCTTACGTTCGGTTCTCCCATGAAGCTGTATCCAGGGATGCTGGTTGACCGTCGCCTGGGGAAGCTTTGGGATGAGACGCGGTTTGCGCTTGCTGCGGCTTACGTTCGGTTCTCCCGTGAAGCTGTATCCAGGGACGTCGGTCCGCTTTGGTGGCTGTCTGGTGTGTCAGGGTGTGCTCTTGGCTTGCTGTGCGAGTCCTCGGTCTTCTCCCCTTGTTGGTCTGTTCAGCACACCTGTGTTCATCCGGTTTTCGGGGTGACAGGGCTGTCACTCTCTTCTTTCTTCGAGGGCGTTGCGCTTGGACCTCGAGGCGGCGCTGTCGTTGCGCCGGCTTCTGCCTTCGCTCCGGCGTGCTTGTCCGGACTGGTCACTTTGCGTGACGTGCTCCTTGCTTGCTGGGCGACGTGACGTCCGGTCATGTGTCGCCGGTTGTCGGAGCACATATTGCTGTGGCGGCCTGCCACTTGAAGTGTGCGACTCCTCTCTTGCCTGTCTTGGGTCACCGCCGACTCTGTCTTGAGGCAGTGTGAGGGAGGACACTCAGTGTTGTCTTCGGCCCACTGCGGGGCTTCGCTGGTGCAGTAGAGACGCAGTCGTTCTCGATGCTGCGTTCAGCAGTGCTTCTTCGTGGAGATGTCTCTATCTCCCGGGCGCCTGCCCGTGCTGTCAGGTTCACTGGCGCGGCCTTCTGCACGCTTCGGACCAAGTGCACTCCGTCTTCTCCTTGGGCGCCCTCTTCTGGCACTTGATGTGCCTGTGGTGTCACTTGTGGCTGTGTCTGTACACCAGGAGAAGCAAGTGATGTGATCTCTTCTCCAGCGGTGGCGTTTGGGCAGCCACTTGTGGTGCGTGCTCTGCACCCGTCTTTCTTGTGCTGTTGGTGTGGATGGGTCCCTTGTGACGTCGCTGTCTGGCTGGTCGTCCACTCTTGCTAGTGGGTTTATCATGCGTGCATTCATCTGGCGCATTGGGCTTGCTGCATAGGGACAGACACTGTAGGCCTCTCATGTGCCTTTCTCTTGCCGGGCAGCTGGGTGCAATCAGTTCTTGTGCTAGCTGTGCTTTGCAGCCTCAGTTCCCCTTGAGCGAGGGCGGTGCAGAGCTGTAGATGTCCCTGTTTTCATCCATTAGTTTAGGTGGGGTTGGATACTCTCCTCTGTTGGCGCGCTTCCTTTCCTGTTCCTGGGTGCTGCGTACTCAGGCTGTGCTGCTTTGGGCCTTTGGTCACGCTGTTCTGACTGGACTTTACTTGGCGGTGCAGGTTTGGGCTTCTTGCAAACTCTCTGCGGGGCTAACAGTCTCTCCCTTTTGCTCATTGTAGCCACGGGGCTCGTGTGGTTGACATCATTAAGCATTTTCTGTTGCAGCTCGTGGGATGAACTGTGGTAGGGGCCACCAGGTGGCGCTGTGGTCGCTGACACTGCGGGACTCTGTATATGCCAGTGTGGGGTTGTAGTGTAGGGACTTCTCAGTGTGCTTAACTGTTCCTGTTTGGTTTCTTTATTCTGTGTGCAGTACCTCTCACCGGCCAGCAGATGGCAGTGGTTTCTTTCCATTCAGGCTACCGTAGCAGAAAACGGCCTGGAGGCAGACGGGACTCTTCGGGACCAGCACTGTGAAGAGGAAGGTCCACTCACCCAGATGGAGGCAGAGGCGCTGGCTGACTCCTCCCTCGCGTGGCAGGGTGCGACTTCAGACAGGAGGCTCCTGACCACGGCAGTTTCTCTCATGCTTCGAGGCCATGTGCTTTGGTTGCAGGGACGTCTCTTGCACGAGGCGGTGCACAGCATGCACTGTGAGGTGAGGGTGCGGGGGCTGTGCGATTTGCTGGTGGGTGACCCATTGTGTGAGGCATGGCCTGACGTTGGTCCCACGATGTCGTGCTGTGCCAGGGCGCATCCGTTGCATGCGCTGCTTTCTCTTTCGGTTGCTACGGGCCTCCCTTCGTCTGCCAGCAATTGGCTGTGCGATGAGGGGTGGGTCTCGGCGTCAGCAGTGCTGGAGATGCAGGGACAGTGTCATCTGAGCCTTGGTGTGGGGGTAAGTTGCAGGAGCCCTGTCACTCCTTCAATGCCATGAATGCCTTCGCCCGAAATGCCGTCCTGTGCAGTGTGGCGAGGCGGCGGCTAGATAGTGCCCTCAAACGCTGACCTCCGATCCCCACGGCAGCAGTGTTTCTGAGATTGCCGCCCGCGCTCCAGCGCGGCCTAGAGCAGGCGAGTCATGCACTGGGGCGCTTCTCTACTGGTGGCAGTGTCTCCTTCGTTGCGCCGCTTGGTGCCCTGGAGCGCCTCGGTACCCGTGCTGTGCGCAGCAGACTACAGAAATTCTGGAGGGGCTGGGGCGGGCTGCGCACCCCACTGGCGCAGTAGAGCTGCCTGCTTGCAGGTAGGGGCTGCGTGTCACGCACCGCTTTTGTTTTCTGCTGTGTGAGGTACGCTCTGCCTTTTGGTGCTACCAGCGCTCTTGGGTGCCCTTGACCGCCGGCCTGCTCTATCAGCTGCGCTCTTCTTTTCGCGCTCTTTTGTGTTGCAGTAAGGTGGGCCCGCTCTACATACTCACGCAGGTGCTGCAGGAGACGGGCCAGGGAGCGTGGTCCCTCGTCGTGCTACTGGGCCGCGGTGCTTCCCTAAGCCAGCCTCCGCCGCACACTTGCCCAGGGACAGTCAGTGAAGCGGGAATCTCCGTGGGCTGTATGACGTTTTTATCACAGGAGCCTCTGTACCGCTCTGGCCACCATGCCGTCTACCTGACAGATTTCCTGACCGATCGTTAATGGAGCTCCCTGCATGCGCCCTTATCGTCACGGCAGCCTTTTAACGGGATGAGCTGCACTCCGGCGCTGACCTCTCATCTTGGAATCTTTAATTGGATTTAGGAATTTTGTTGACGTTTTCGCCTGGGACCCCCTATTTTAACTTTGACTGCTCCTTGGGAACCGGTGATTTCCCCTGACTACTTTCTGCTAGGGACTCTCCACACGTAGCTGCAGCCTTCCTTTCCCCACCTCCATCTATCCGATCTTGTACGCATCTTGGATGCGACTCTAGGAGTCCTTTTTCATCATTCCTGCCTCGCATCAACGGCCTAACGCTTTTTAGATTTATACCCACCCTTGTTCATCACGTATATAGTGCGTGTCTGCAGCAAAGGCACATCCCACTGCTTTTGTGTTGTTGATTCTGTCGCCCTGAGGAAGGTGATGCCCACATCGGGGCTAACACCGAAACGCGCGTCGGCGCTGGATTCCATTTGTTGGAATGTACTGAAATAGAGAAAATCCCCCTATTTATGTTGTGTAATAATATTGCATATTTGCCTCCCCGTTGTATTATTGATTGTCCTTGATTTATGTATTTTGTTGTTCATTGCTTCATGAGGCCCCTGTGTAATCCTTTGCCAGGCTTCATGTGCTTCTTTGTATCCCTTTCCGTGGGGGATCTCTATTCGTGTATATTACGAGTGAATGTTTGATATTGGTAAGCGTGTTAGAATGCGAGTACTTGAGAAGGTATGTCTGAGGTTTGAATGATCTAGCTGTGGGATGTGTTCTGGATATTTATATTTATTATGGAAATATGTTGATGTCTTACAATATTTAATTTAATAAAAGTCCTTTTTGATATATTCTTTCTTCTTGCTGTGGTTCACTATTTATTCGTCTCATGCACTGGTTTTGTTTTTTATAATTTGTGACTTTCTGCACATATTGAGTCTTACAGGTAGAGAACCCCCCCCCCCCTTTTTTGAGTATATTCTGTATGACGTCCTGCTCAGCAGTGGCGGGACGACTCTCCTTGTTGCCGCACGCTGAGGGTCACAGGGCCTCTTTAGAACACGGCAGTGCCAGCTTGAGCGCGGCAGCGGGCACATTGCTGGGTTAGCAGGGGGCTCGTACTCTCACCAGGATCGATGGGGTAGGGGACGGCCAGTCTCCATTCGCACCTCCTTGAAGGCAGAGGGCTGCATCAGGGTGTCCAGCCCGATCTTCTCCGCACTAGCGGGTGCCCTGAGGCGGCATGGTGGGGACGTCATACCCTGTGTTACATTCCCTCTCCATGAGGGATGAAGGTGGGAGCTGTGCAGCGAGTGCGCGGGGGTCAGACCCGCCTCGTCGCCATTGTGGTGTCGGGTCTCAGGCCCACATGAGGATAATAATCGACACAGACACCAGGTGGTAGAGTGCAGTAACTGGCCACGAGCACGTGCACCCGGGCCCTTTTATTGGCGGGGCCACGTCACTCGTGACACCCGTGATGGATGCGTGTGGGGGTGCCAGTGTGTCCAGCCCTCAAGGGAGTGGCTGGGAGTACAGCTTCCTGCCAGACACTAGAACGTGTCCCGTAGGACACTACACTGCCCAGTCACGTGTGCATGGGTCGGGGGCTCAATTCGTAGTGTGCTCAGTGACCACCACTGCCACGTGTTATGTAGAAGAATATTAAAGGCCGAGCTTGGATTGAGTGGAACCTGCCCAGTCACTGAGTCACTGTCAGCCGAGAGCTTAGTGCAGCCTGAGCCAGGAGAGCCGTGAGCTCAGGCTGACATCGTAAATTAAAATAACTTCTATTTTCAAGAACAGAAGCCGGTTGCATTACAGACCTGACTGTGAGCCGTCGGCCGTGACGAGAGTCTCCACCAGCCCTGTCCGGTTGCAGGGCATCATGAGAGAGGCGCAGGCAGCCAGAGGCCGTAGAACTCTTTAGAAACATAACTGTGCCCGCTCCCTGCGCCGCAAGTGTCCCTGCCTGGCCCCGCCCATTAGTAATTTGTCTTCTCTCTACAAAGTGTAATAAGTCAGCATTGTAGTGGTTGGCCCCCAGCGTGGGCCGGATGTGTCGCACCCACAGCTCGGACCAGGCGTGGTCCGGGTGCGGTAATAAAGGGAGGCATGGTCGCACGAGGCCAGTCTCCGAGTAAGCATTACACAGTGTGGAAGTGAATTTATAACGTTACATAGCCATAAAGTTACCCCACTGTGGACCCGCTGTACAGGTATCTGGGGGTGTCCTGGGCACTCATCACACTGGCGACAAGTGCGGAGCCGACCTCACGCTCCTGCACGCATCACCGCGGCGCCAGCAGCGCGCCCTGACACCGAGAGGACGACCGGTACGAAGTGAAGAGCACGCACGGCCGCCTGCATCTGCCGGTCTTGCACCATGTGAGAATTCGCGGGGGAGGTGCCTGCTCCACGAACGACGCGCCCTGCGGATCGGCAGGCAACCTGGGTGAGAGCGCGACCCCCCCGCAGTAGCTGGAGGCCTGTCCCTGCTCGCGCACAACGCGCGCCCTGCCCTGAGGAGCGCGGGGAGCCCCGCTGTGCTGCCCGACTCGTGTGCACTTAACGCAAGGCTCTCTCCACCCGAGGGAAACCAGCTCTGATACCTGGAGGCTGCCCAAGCATTTCTTGTAGGCAAGCTGAGCCCCAGCATTGAACACCCTGCAGCAAAAGTGCCAGAAGGGGCACAGAAGTCACCATCACTGCCTCAGTAGCTCAAGTAAGGCAGGTGAAACCCCAGCTAAGCGCACCCTGCTGCACAAGCGCCGGGGGGGGGGGCACAACAGCATCTGTCCCACAACAGGTTTCCTCTCCTGGCTCCTCACGTGTAGCTACGCGAGCCTGTCTGGAACATTAAGTAAAGAGGAAAGGGAAACACACTGGTGCCACCAGCCACATTCCTGCGCCACCACCCGGCACCCACACTGCCAAACAGGTCATTCCTTAATTGGACGGGCGCAACACCCAAAGAGGAAGACATGGGACACCCCGTGCCAAATGCGGACCAGCAACCCACACGTGTAATCACACAGCACGCTCCAACAGGGGTCCTGCAGCTGACCCCACCACTGCGTCCCCACGATGGAAGACGTGGATAGGGCAGCTCGAGAATTATTTTGTAGCAACAAGGGAGATGGACGCAGCTCTGAAGCGGTCATTATTACTCCACTACGCAGGAGAGGAGGTATACCTCCTGTTCAAACACCTCCCGAACTTCGGCGCACCCACAGACTACGACGCTACGGTGGCCGAGCATTTTGACCCACATCTGAACCCCAACTTTAAGCGGTTCAAGTTGCGTCAGGCCCAACAGAGGGAAGGGGAATCGATCGATGCATTCTACGCACGCCTGAGAGAGTTGGCTGGCACCTATGTCACAGATGACAGGGCCACTGAAGACATTTGCGCCCAAATCGTCCAGGGCGTCCGCAGCAAAACACTGCGTGGGCTGATACTGAGGCAGCCAAATATCCCTCTCAACGACATATTGGTCCTAGCCAGAACACACGATCTCTCAGCAGCCAGGGCTGATGAGATGGATTTAGACAATGTCACGACCCCCAGAGAAACAAACGAACGTCAAGACAGAGAAAATCGACGCCGTGAGGACACGAGATTGCGGGACCTAGCAGCAAGGTCGCTACACCCCGACCCCGAAGGGCCAATGTGGGTATTGCGGACGCGAAGAACACCCACCACACGCATGCCCCGCCCAGGGTCGAACATGCTCGAACTGCGGCATCCCGAATCATTTTGCGTCCGTCTGTCGGAAGAGAAGTCAACGCAAAGACAATAAAGGGGGAAAACCAGTACAGAAGCTAGTGCACCAACTGTCAAGCGCCTCGTTAGCAACTTCGAGCAGTGCCAAGCGAACCGAACAGGCAACCTACCAAGTGGAAGACACGTCAACTGAGGATGACGAAGCTGAGACCTACCTGGTGTCCTTCACTAAAGAACTGAAACGGCGGAGACGACCACAACCCACGTGCACCGTACAGATAGCCGGATCAGTGGTGAAGGTGGTCATCGACACGGGGGCTTCCGCGAACGTCATGGGGGTAGAGCAATACCACAGGTTGCGACCCAAGCCAGAACTGACACCATCCAAGATGAAGATCTTCGCATATGGGAGCGACTCGCCCCTACCGTTGAGGGGGAAGATGACCGTACTAATTCGATCGGAAGACAATGAGATCCTCACAGTGGTTCATGTCATCGACCAAAAGGCGGATACGCTAATCAGTAGCCACGCAGCCGAGGACCTAGGACTGGTGACGTTTGCGAGGAGTGTACGAGCGAACCAGACGGAAGAGCAGCTGGACCAGTTTGCAAACCTTTTCGAAGGCCTAGGATGCATTAAGAGTAAAGCTCCACATCGACCAGGCAGTTGCCCCAACAGCCCTACGCCACAGGAGGATCCCATTCCACCTACGGCCGCTCGTTGAGCAAGAACTCCAAAAGCTTGAAGATCAAGGGGTCATTGAGAAGGTGTCAGGAAAAATTCGATTATGTATCGACATGCGCCTCCCCAACAAGGCAATCCGACGGGAACACCATATAACACCAACAATGGACGACATAATGGCTGATGTAAACGGGTCCAGATGGTTTTCTAAATTGGATTTGAACGCCGGATATCACCAATTAGTTCTGGACAAAGTGAGCAGGTACATCACCACATTCAGCACCCACTTGGGGCTGCGGCAATACAAGCGCCTCAATTTTGGGATATCCTCGACGGCAGAGGTGTTACAGGACGCGATTAGGGAGATCCTGACAGGTCTACCTTGGGTGCTGAATGTGAGTGACAATATCCTTGTCTACTCAGCCACCTCCGATGAGCACTATCAGCACCTGAGAGCCACGCTGAAATGACTCCAAGAGCACGGCATCACCCTACACAGAGAAAAATGTCTCTTTTTCCAAAAAGAGATAGAATGTTTCGGATACCTCTTTAATCAGAAGGGAATACAGATGGACCCGCGAAAGTCCCAGGCCATAAAAGATGCACCACCCCCCTCAACAGTGTCGGAAATCCAAAGTTTCCTTGGGATGGCCACGTACTCTGGCCGATTCATCCCGGATCTGGCCACCATAGCAGAGCCCCTCCGGAACCTCACACGGGCTGATGCCACATGGAAGTGGGACGGTCCAGAAGAAGAAGCGTTTCAGCAAGTCTAGAGAGCCCTCCTCGACCACACCACGTTGGTGTATTTTGACCCCACCAAACGCACGGAGCTCATCTTTGATGCAAGCCCTGTGGGCCTCGGAGCAGTACTCACCCAGGAACAGGAGCCGGGAAGGTGGCCCACGTTAGCCTACGCCAGCAAGTCCCTCTCGCTCACGGAGAAACGCTATGCGCAAATCGAGTGAGAAGCGTTGGCCATCTGGTGGGCGTGCCGGCATTTCCATCTGTATGTCTGCGGACAACCATTTAAGGTCATCACAGACCACCAGCCGTTGGTGCCCCTGTTCAAAGGATCTGCGCCCCACCCGCCCCCACGGAACGAACGGTGGGCCATCTGACTCCAACAGTACGACATGGAGGTCGCATACAGGCCTGGTGCCAAAAACCCAGCCGATTTTCTATCCCGACACCCACCTCCAAAGGATAACCAAGGAGAAGAGGAAGAAGTCGAAGCACTGGAAGCGCACCTGAACATGATCTTAACAATCACCTGTCCAAAAGCGCTGACCATCGCAGAAATCATGGCAGCTGGAATCGATTCCTGCAGATGGCCAACGGCTGGTCGAGGCCAGACAGAGAGTACCTCACGAAAATGTGGAGGATCCGGCATGAGCTGAGCGTCACCCAGGATGGACTGCGAGGATCCCGAACAGTTATCCCCGCTGCATTACAACATCAAGCAACCCAGCTGGCTCACGGAGGACACCAGGGGATGGAGAAGATGAAGGCCAGGATGCGAGAGAAGGTCTGGTTCCCGGGACTCGAGAGCAGGGTGGAGGAGATGGTGAGGAAATGCCCGGCGTGCCAGCTGACCAGTGGCCCAGAATGACCTGCACCGGTCCAGACAGAAGAACATGGAAAGACGCCGTGGGAGAAGATAAACATCGATTTCGGGAGTTTCCCGGATGGACGGACAACCCTGGTCATGATGGATAGCTTCTCCAAGTATCCAGTGGTTGACGTTGTCAGCTCCACGGCGTTTGCAGGCATTGCCCCGATACTGGAAAAGATATTTGCGATGTTTGGATGCCCCAATGAGATCAAAAGCGACAATGGGCCCCCATTTCAAGGAGGAGAAATCCGCGAGTTCATGCAACATCATGGGATCAACACTGCCGCATCACCCCTCATTGGCCGCAGGCTAACAGAGAAATAGAGAGGTTCATGAGGACTCTCAACAAAGCCCTGCACATCGCAGCGGCTGAAAACACCGACCCTGAATGCCACCTACAGCTGTTTCTCCGAGAATACAGGAGCACACCACACAGCACCACGCGCCAAGCCCCGTGGGCGCTATTGTTCAATGGACCCCGTCGGGACACTATCCCTACGTGTTCTGGTTGGACCCCACCCCCGTATAACGAGGGTGAAGCCCTAGGGAGGAGAGAACTTCAGAACCAAAAGGCCAGTCACCGAAGGAGGGCCCGGCCCCGTGATCTGCAGCGAGGAGACCGAGTAATGGTGTGCGACCGGATACAAGGAGGAAAGTTCCGGACCCCATATGAACAGGGATACTGGACTGTCGTGGCTGTAAAAGGGACCATGGTTACTGTGGAAAAGAACGGGGAAGAAGTAACCAGGAATATCTCGTGGTTCAAGAAGATAGGCGAAACTTCAGGAGAAGACGAAGGGCCAGACACAGGAGGAGCAGAAGATGAATACCCACGGCCAGAAGATCTGAGCACCCCGTCTAGCAGCGAACAAAGGAGACCAAGAGAAGTCCATCCCGAGGCCTCCGTGATCTCCCCTGACTCAGGAAGACAAGCCGGACCATCGGCAACACCCGTTCCTCGGACCCCGGGGAAGGGTACTCACCCCAGGTATGGACTGAAAGGTAATCCTGCTCTGAGCTCCCGACTGAAGGACTTTGTATGCTGAGTGAGTCGGCCAGCTTTGGGGGAGAGAGGAAAAAAAGGACTGAGTTAAGATGGGATGTAATAAGTCAGCATTGTAGTGTTTGGCCCCTGCGTGGGCCGGATGTATCGCACCCATGCGCTCGGACCAGGTGTGGTCCGGGTGCGGTAATAAAGGGAGGTGTGGTAACACGAGGCCAGTCTCCGAGTAAGCATTACACAGTGTGGACCTGAATTTATAAAGTTACAAAGCCATAACGTTACCCCACTGCGGACCCGCTGTACAGGTATCTGGGGGTGTCCTGGGCACTCATCACACAAAGGAACAATGTTGTAGTCACATGACGTGAATGCTGCTGCGGTCCTGCAACCACGAGTGCAGCTTTGAGGGCAGCCTGGAAACGCAACCGAACCCAGGCATGGAATTTCATGTATACTTTATAAATAGAAATGTAACACCAGGCGGGCAGAGCAGTGCACTGCACAGTGTAGTCGCACACACTCTGCGGCGGCCAGAGCAGCACGCGGTCTGTCATACTTTGCTCAGAGAGTGCAATAGCAGCACTCCCATTTCCAGCTTGTCAGCAATTTCACAGCGCTATAAATGCGTCACTTTGCATTTTAGTGCGGTGATGCTGATCACCACACTAAAATGCGTTAGTCCCACGCCTGATGCGTGATACTTGGCAGGGCTGCCAAGCGGGAGCCCTAATGCAACATGTCTGTCATCTTCGGCGGGTTGGCCACACCCCCACAATGTGCCAAACTTTATGGTGTGCCGTCCCAATGTCTGGAACTACATAGGAACAAACATTTTTCTGTCTCCCAGCTTCTCATCTTTCCCAAAAAACCTTTAAAACATTCCAATGCTTTTTATATTAGAGCATCTTCAGCATGTTCTGCTCCCGTATTCTTGGTTTGAGCTGCTTTTCCTTATTTTGATAGACATGTTAACAGCTCCTTTGTTTTGTGACTAAATGCTACAACTAAACAATAAATACATGTAACTTCATATTTACACATCATTATCCTGAAGCCAATTGAGTGAAGGAGATTGTATCAATTTATTGACTATACTCTAGTGAAACATTCATCTATATTTCTACAGGGGATTTATTATGTAATGTCTTGTGTTTTTATTAGGATCATGTCTGCATGATGTCACATCCTGAGATATCACATAATGTGCTAATTGATACTCACCTGAGTACTTTACAAAGTTGAGATCCCTGGCCAAACAAGCACCTGGAGTATGTTATGGTATTTCCCAGAGGGAGTAAAGACTCCTGTGGGCGCTATATCAGAGTTACTGCTTGTGAGAAATTGGGTTGTTGGTTGACTGGGGTGTGAGCCCTGGTTGAGCAGCAACCACAATCCTTGTCAGGGTGAGGCACAAGCCAGCCCTAAATTAACCTGTGCTCAGCCCTCTGGTAGCTTGGCACAGAGCAGTCAGGCTTAACTTAGAGGCAATGTGGAAAGTATTTGTACAACACTTCAAACAGTAATAAAGTAAAAACACCACACAAAAAGAATCCACACCAAGAAAAACAAATACTTTCTTTAATGAATAAAACAAGACCAAAACAACAAAAATCCAATTAGTAGAACCGGAGATATTCAATTTTAAAGATTTAGGTCAAAATAGCGCCAAAAAGCACAAAGCACCAGCTGTGGATATTTAATCACGCCAGCCAGGGACAAAGTCACAAGTTCAGGCTGACCACGATGGAGTGCAGGAGGGCTACAGGGACCCAGTTAGGCCAGCTGAACAAAGTACCTTAAATCCTGGTTGGCGGAGCGTTGTGGGGGTCCACGTCGAAGATGTGTTGCATAGCGGCTGTTCAGCAGGCTTTGCGGGCTGGGGAGACAATGCAAGTCCTTGAGACATGTCCAATCTACGCAGCAATGGAGATGCATCGATTCTGCTCAGAGTTGCGCTGAGCAGCAGAGGAGATGCTGGAACCACAGAGGCTAGCACAGCGCCTTAAGCCCACTTCCAAGAGTCCAGGACTGGGGTGGCACCACTTGGCAGTGTAGACTCACAGATGGCATGTTCTGTCCCTGAGGCATCAGATCAGGAGGCCAATCAACTAGTCCTTGGAGTCACTCTGGGTTCAAGAGATGCAGGTCCAGTCCTTCTCACCCAGGCAAGAGGACAGCAGGTAGCAGGGTAGCAGTTCCTTCAGAGAAGCAGTCTAGCAGAGTGGCAGTCCTTTCAGCAGCACAGTAGCCCTTCTTCCTGGCAGGGTATCCACAGGTTGAGAAGTGTACTGAAGAGTTGGTGTCTGAGGTCCAGTATGTATACATCGTTGTGCCTTTTATGTGGGTACAAGCTTCTAAAGGCTTGCCTCTGAAGTGCACAGATGCGCTGCCTTCCTCACCCTGGCTCCAGACTAACTACAGGGGTATGCAGCCCTTGGTGTAGAGACAGGACACAGCCTATTCAAGTGGGGCTGGTTCCAGCTTCTCCCTCCCATCCTACCAGTTACACTTAAGCTCCCCATTGTGTGTGGCTGTCTAGGAGGAATACACAAAGCCCAACTGTCACCCACACCCAGTTATGGGACCCAGAGAAAGACTGCAGGTGTCAGGAATCGCGGAAGACAGCGCCTTCCTCGTTCCTGAGTTAATGCAAAAAACTACATTTCCCATGAGCCCTAGGCTTAGAGGCTCATGGGATAAAAGGACACGTCGCACGACGGGCTACGTGCGTAATTCAAACCTGTTTCCAGGAAGCTTGGCGATCCGCGTTCCCTGGGTCGCATTCAGAGGCACTCTCCGGGTGCTTCGGCTTTGAGAGGCAATGGTTGCCTCATATTCTGGATATCTTTGCCCTGGTTCGTTTTCCCCCTTCTGGACAGAAGGAGGGATTGTGGTCCGCATTTTTCCGGTGCGGAGGAAGTTGTTCGTTTTGAGGGTCGGAGGTCAGAGCACCCCGACAACAAGTCAAGAAACGGCTTTGGGCAGAGAAGTGTGGTCTCGTGTTGTTTCGTGCCGCTTCAGGAAGGTCGCAATACTCACTGGAATAAAACAGCTTCCAGGTAGGAAGGGTTGTGAAACCTATTTCATACTGTGTTTCTTATATTTTATTATCAATATTATTTTGGCATCTCATGCACCACTCCATTGGATTGGCGTTCAATTGTGAGCGTAAAGATCTGGTTCTGTGACATTGGAAAATACATTTATAATGACTCAGTATTTACAGGAAGTTTTCTTTTTGGGGGAATCTCTTATCATGGAGTAAAACAAGTTACTGGCTGGAACACTCCTTTCCATGAATCCCCTGTTCTAATTTTTGTTCTTACCTTTTTTATTATATAAGGGATGTAGATTGTCTTGGCAGTAACTTTCAAACGATTCATTGTGGGAATGAATGTGCGTTCTGATAGAAAGAAAGGAGTTGATATTTTTGCTTTGTTTCTACAGACCTCATCAGGGAATAAGTCCTTGAAAGTATTGACGAATGTTATGATACTTATGGAAATCTGACCATCATTTTCCACAAAGGTATACATTGTGTTTAGCGAGAGATATTTGAGTGTAGACATCTATGAGCAGTATTAATGTGTATTCTCTTGTTTCCTACAGGTTCTAAATCCCTTCTGTTCCCTCTCTTACTTTCCCTTTCCCTCGCCTGCTCACCCTTCTGCTCTGTGTGTTATTAATATCAGAGCTGGGGATAACAGGAGGTGGACCCCTTTGTGCATCATTCCGATCCTGAGGAGTCTCGATCTGACAGAATTACGCACCCAAGAAATAAAACTCCTCCCGATTGGTGTGTTGCATAAAAATTGCTACCTTAGACGATGTAATGTAGGCATTAGTGCTAGTGCAGCAGGAGCTAATAGCCTCTAAGGCTGAAGAAGCGGCGCTGAAAGAGAGATTAGATAGACAAACAAGAAATCCATTCGATGTGTCAGCCTTAACATCATAGATACAGGTACATGTTCACCCCCCATACCGTTAGCCACTCCTGAGAGATACTCAGGAGATCCACATAAAATTCAGGTGTTCCTAACTCAGGTTACGTTGCATTTCTCTTGTAAACCAGCCTTGTTCCCAAATAACCATTCTAGAGTTGCATTTCCTATTTCCTATTTAGCAGGGGACGCGGCCAATTGGGCAGTGCCATTGGTCAAGAACGATGATCCCGTTTTGTCAAACTGGGATGCATTTCATTGTGAGTTTGAAAGAGTGTTTGACAGGAGAGCTACTACCTTAAGTGCTGATAAAGAACTATTAGAACTAAAGCAAGGAAAAAAAAGATTTAGTGATGTAATTGACCTCCTTTAATAGGTTAGTAGCAGAGACAGAGTGGCCCGAGGAAAAGAGGATGTCTTTATATTGTCAAGGGCTTAGAGAAGAAATGAAGGACATTCTTGCTCAGATAGAACCGCAACCCACCTACTTGCATTGATTTAATGAACCTTACCCTCAGATTAGATCATAGATTCACCGAAAGAGCAGGTGACTATCAACGATTCGACAGAACGTGTGCCAAATATGACAGAAGTCACAAAAAACCTGTCGTAGGTCCTGAAGCTCAAGTAGAGGCTTTGGAAGTTGGAGCAATTAGATCCCCTCTTTCTAAGGAAGAAAGAGAGGACAGGCGAGTAAATGGACAATGTATGTATTGTGGGAAGAAAGGGCACTTCGTACAAGAATGCCCTTCCAGACCAAAAAACACCCACACTTTTGTAAACAAGAAAGTGGCGATTTCGGTTCTGGAATCTAAAACAGCCAGAACAGGAAGTCCTCCCCCTTCTTTAACAAACATCAAAAACAAAGAATGGAAGGTGCCTTCTTTGTCAGTAGAAGCAGCTAGGGAAACAGAACCACATATAGTGCTTCACATAATGTTGCAAGCTACTGAAGAAACCCATCAAGTAACTGTTATGCTGGATTCAGGGGCCACTGGTAACTTTATCGATCAGGTATTGGCATGAAAGCTAGGTTTGAATCATATTCCAAGAGTGAACCCTGAGAAAGTGTTAGCAGTTGATGGCAAACCTCTGAAATCGGGCCCTATTACAGAACAAACAGAAATAGTTTCTCTGATGGTAATCAATGGCACACAGAGGCATGAAGAAACCATTTCTTTGAACATTATTGAGGCCCCTCAGTACAAAATCATTTTGGGGATGCTTTGGTTATGGGGTCATAACCCTACTATCGATTGGAAGCCTAAAACTGTAAATTTTCTATCAGAAGAGTGTAAAACTACTTGTTTAGTAGACGTCTCCTCACAGGCATTGGCGTTAGCTCATCCATGGTGCATCGCTACAGCGGCCGAAAAAGATGTAGAATTGCCCCTAGCATATGAGCAGTACAGAGGGGTGTTTAGCGAAGTTCAAGCAGAAGCCCTCACTCCACATAGGGAGTATGACTGTCAGATCGATTTGGTTGCTGGGGCCACAATATCATCATGTAGAGTATATGCATTGTCTAAGTCAGAAACGAAACATCTGAGGGAGTATCTAGATCACTATCTTGATATCGGGTTTATCCGACCTTCCCGTTCCCCAGCTGCGTCTCCACTTTTTTTCCATCTCCAAAGCAAATGGTGATTTAAGAACGTGCAAAGATTATCGCATGCTAAACAAGAACACCATCAGAAACAGGTATCCTCTTCCTTTAGTATCAGTACTACTTGATCAAGTTAAAGAAGCAGTTGTCTACATATCATTTGGTGAGGATCAGAGAGGGGGATGAGTGGAAAACTGCCTTTAAGACATGGTATGGGCTGTATGAATATACTGTCATGCCGTTTGGGTTGTGCAACGCCCCTGCAGCTTTCCAGTATTTCTTGAACGACGTGCTGAAAGAATACGTGGACACGTTTGTGGTGTATACTTCGATGATATTTTGATCTATTCGGTGTCTGATGATGTGCATGTACGTCATGTTTTGCTGGTGTTGCAAAAACTGAAGGAACACCAGTTGTACTGCAAGTTGAGTAAATGCGACTTCCACGTGAAGGAAGTGGAATTCTTGGGAGTAATGTTGAGTCCTTCTGGGTTGAGTATGACTGAATGAAAAGTAAAAGCTGTACAGGAATGGCTAGTACCTAACAACGTGCGAGAGTTGCAATGTTTTTTGGGATTTGCTCATTATTATCGCTGATTTATTTTGCACTTCTCCCACATATCGGCTCCTATAACGAGACTTTTGAGAAAGAGAGAACCTTTTGTGTGGACTAGTGACACCATGGAAGCTTTCGTATTTCTCAAAAAGGCTTTCACCTCTGCTCCTCTTCTCAAATATCCTCAAACTGATTTGCCTTTTATAGTAGAGGCAGACGCCTCAGATGTAGCAGTAGGAACTGTGTTGTCATAAAGAGATAAACAAACAGGACAGTTACACCCCGTGGCTTACATGTCCAAAAAATTGAATGCAGCCGAAGTAAATTACACCATATCAGAAAAAGAGTTGATGGCCATCAAGAAGGCATTATCTGTGGGGGGTGCTGCATCAGGTAACGGTCTACACTGACCATAGAAATCTCCAATGTCTGAAAACAGCTCGGCAGCTGTCACAGAGGCAAATGAGGTGGATGTTGTTCTTTGCAGAGTATGATTTTATCATCACTTTCAGACCAGGTATTGAGAACAGGAAGGCTGACACTTTGTCCCGTCAAGGCACCAGTAGCGTCCCAAAGGAAGTGTGTAATGAATCCATCATTGATCCTTCAAAGGTATTGTGTGTGGTAAAGATTGACAATTTCTTAGAGGAAGTAAAAACGCACCATTCTGAGGACGATTGGGATCAATGGGTTGATTCAAATGAGAAGCGAAGTCTCAAACAGGGGTTGCCTTTCATGGATAATGAACTATACTTACCTTCCAAAGTACTTCGAAAAAAGGCATTTGAATGGTGTCATACGTCTGCCTTGGCTGGCCATCCCGGAGGTGTAAAAACCACATGTTTGTTGCAAAGACACTTTTGGTGGAATACGTTAGTTACAGATGCAAAGGAATGGGCTGCCAATTGTGATGTCTGTGCAAGAGCCAAAGGAGATCATTCCAAAGCGCGAGGAAACCTTAGGCCTCTGCCAACCCCGATTCAACCTTGGCAGAACATAAGTATGGATTTAGTTTCAGGGTTGCCGAAAGACAAAGGATACACTGCCATACTAGTGGTAATTGACAGCCTTACAAAGATGGGCCATTTCATACCATACATCAACCTCCCCACAGCGGGGCAGACCGCCCAACTGGTGCTAGAAAATGTTGTGAAACTACACGGTATTCTGGAGGTTATCATTTCTGATAGGGGTCCTCAATTCAACGCTGGTTTCTGGCAGATGTGGTGTAAGGTCTTGCACATCTCCTCTGCATTATCCACCAGTTTCCACCCGCAGACCGATGGGCAGACGGAAAGGCTGAACCAAACCCTCATAAAATACCTGCTTTGTTATTGCAAGGAAGCAGAGGAACCGTGGGTATCTTTGTTGTGGCTTGCTGAACTTTCCAATAATAACACATGGCACAGTGCTATAGGGGTATCACCGTTTCTTGCAAACCACGGATTCCATGCAAAGGTCCTTCCAATTACTATACCCAACGAGGTTGACAGTAAAGACACAAATCAAAAGGATCCAGTCGGTGCATAAAAAGATCCAAGTTCATTTCAACCATGCCAAGCAGCAGTATAAGAAATGGGCGGACAGGCATCGTTTGGATGGTCCTCAGAATAAACCGGGCGAGAAGGTATGGCTGTCAACCAGGAATATCGGTTTTAGGGTCCGCAGTGTATTTCATCCCAGGTACATAGGTCCCTTTACCGTGCTCAAGCATATCAATCCCGTTGCCTACAAGTTGCGTCTGCCTATGCACCTTCGAATACACCCGGTGTTCCATTGCAGTCTATTGAAGCTGGCTAAAAGTGCTCGGTGTCTGGCAACCCCACCTGTGCTGAGGGATGGGCACTTGGAATATGAGGTGAGGCGCATTCTGGATTCAAAGTACCTGAGAGGTGAGTTGTGGTACCTGGTGTCGTGGAGAGGGTATGCGGCTGAAGACGACTCCTGGGAACCTGTGTCTAATATCCATGTTTAGGCAGCGGTACGTACCTTTCACCTGTCCCACCCGGACAAACCGGAGTCTAAGAGGCACTTGGGGGGAGGGCTTACTGTCAGGAATCGCGGAAGACAACGCCTTCCTCGTTCCTTAGTTGATGCATAAAACTACATTTCCCATGAGCCCTAGGCTTAGAGGCTCATGGGATAAAAGGGCACGTCGCCTGACGGGCTACGTGCGTAATTCAAACCCGTTTCCAGGAAGCTTGGCGATTCGCGTTCCCTGGGTCGCATTCAGAGGCACTCTCAGAGTGCTTCGGCGTGGAGAGGCATTGATTGCCTCATATTATGGATACCTTCTCCCTGGTTCGTTTTCCCCCTTCTGGACAGAAGGAGGGATTATGGTCCGCATTTTTCCGGTGCAGAGGAAGTTGTTTGTTTTGAGGGTCGGAGGTCAGAGCACCCCGACGAGAAGTCAAGAAACAGCTTTTGGCAGAGAAGTGTGGTCTTGTGTTGTTTCGTGCTGCATCAGGAAGGTCGCAAAACTTCTATCTCCAATATTGGAATAAAACAGCTTCCAGGTAGGAAGTGTTGTACCTATTTCGTACTGTGTTTCTTATATTTTCTAATCAATATTATTTTGGCATCTCATGCACCACTCCATTGGATTGACGTTCAATTGTGAGCGTGAAGATCTGGTTTATGACATTGGAAAATACATTTATAATGACTCAGTATTTACAGGAAGTTTCCTTTTTGCGGGAATCTCTTATTATGGAGTAAAACAAATTACTGGCTGGAACACTCCTTTCCATGAATCCCCTGTTTTAATTTTTGTTTCTAGCTTTTTTATTATATAAAGTATGTAGAATGTCTTGGCAGTAAGTTTCAAACGATTCATTGTGGGAATGAATGTGCGTTCTGATAGAAGGAAAGGAGTTGATATTTTTGCTTTGTTTCTACAGGCCTCAGCAGGGAATAAGTCCTTGAAAGTATTGACGAATGTTATGATACTTATGGAAATCTGACCATCATTTTCCACAAAGGTATACATTGTGTTTAGCGAGAGATATTTGAGTGTAGACATCTATGAGCAGTATTAATGTGTATTCTCTTGTTTCCTACAGGTTCTAAATCCCTGCTGTTCCCTCTCCTACTACCCTTTCCCTCGCCTGCTCACCCTTCTGCTCTGTGTATTATTAATATCAGAGCTGGGGATAACAGGAGGTGGACCCCTTTGTGCATCATTCCGATCCTGAGGAGTCTCCATCTGACAGCAGGCACCAAGTGGCTAAGGCAAGAAAATCAATAAAAAAGTTTTCCCCCCCGGATTTATTGCTAAAATCCAAACTTTCACTATGTGGAGGCTTAATTATCCACACAGGAACAACAAATATAACTTTGATGTCAAAAATAACTAGTAATGTTCCAAACACAATATTTAGAATCTAATAAATATTTAATAAAGTACACATAAAATACTAGTGACATTTGTTAATATAGTTTATAATCCATTGGATCACATACATCATTGAAAACCTTTGGTCCAAAAATAACATAGAAAACAACGGTATAGAATGAAAATACTAAAAAAGTTATTGTGTCTTTATGAAAGGGGTTACTCTCTAAATTGTTGATGTAATCAAGAAAATGCCAACTTTCTAAAGTGGCATTTTCAGAATTGTAATTTAAAATCCAACTTCACCATAAGATAGGATTTTAAAGCACGACTCCAGAGACACCAAACATGAATTGGTTACCTTTTCCCATTTGGAAATGACACATAAAATGTAATAAGGTAACTCCAATGTTATCCCATGGGAGAGGTAGGCCTTGAAATCGTGAATGAATTTAAGAGTTTTTCATTACTAGGACATGTTAAACTTAAAAGTACATGTCCTACTTTTGAAGTGCATTGCAACCTGCCCTCTTGGCTGTCCAAGGCCTACCCTAGGAATGAGTTTATATGTATTAAAAGGAAGGTTTGGGCCTGGAATGGGGTTACTTTGCCAGGTCGAAATGGCAGTTTAAAACTGCACACACACAGGCTGCAATGGCAGGTCGGAGATATGCTTACAGTGCTACTTAAGTGGGTGGCACAATCATTACTGCAGGCCCACTAATAGCATTTAATTTACAGACCCTGGGAAAAGGTAGTGCCACTTTACTAGGGACTTACAAGTAAATTATATATGCCAATTGGGTGTGAGACAATTCTACCATGTTTTAAGGAGAAAGTCCAAGCACTTTAACATTGGTTAGCGGTGTTAATGTGCACAGAGTCCTAAGGCCAACAAAATCGAATTCAGCAAAAAAACAGGTGGAAGGAAGGCAAAATGTCTGGGGATGACCCTGCAGAAAAGGCCAAGTTTAACACTGCTAAAGTAGGCTGCTAGTCATGCACAAGAAAGGCACAACAGTAGCCTAATGTAACTTTTACTTGTTTGTTGGTAGCAAGTTGTGCGCAAGAGGCTGCCAAGTGTTAGGGATTGAGGCTTAGGTGAAGGTGGGACTTTGAAGACTGAGGTGTTGCAGGGATACTCACTTCAGGGGGTTTTCTCAATCTCACTGACTGTTTACATCTTGAAAAGATGATGTCCTGGTTGTGTCTGACAGTGTGAGAGGGCCATCCACAAGCTGCTGCTGTGAGGGGTAGGTGTAAAGGGTGTTTGAAGGTGTTGCATTCATAACAGGGAGTGAAAGGGAAGCCAGGGAGGCTGGAGGATGAATGAATTCTTTCTCCAATTGTGTAAGGAGAGATTTTACCGAGTTAGGTTGGGTTGCCAAGTCAACAAGTTGTACAGCTCTGCAGGTTCAGTAAGATGGTACGGGAGTGTAGAGGAGAGGATCTGTAGCTCTCCTGGAGGAGTACAAGTGTACTGGTCAGAATGGAAAGGTGAGGTGTTGGGTGGAAAGAAAGGTGGTGGCACTACATTGGTAAAAGAATGGGTTGTGATCTGGAGGCCATTGAAAGGGTGAGTGTCAGGGAAGAAGCAGGTGGAAGGGTGGGCAGAACAAGTTGGCTTAGAGGTGGCTCTCCTGGGGAGAGAGGGGGTGTGCGGGTGAGTGACTGAAGGGTAAGATATGGAACAGAATGAGGGGTGACTTGAGGAGCTGGGATTTGTTAAATTGAGATAGATCTGTAATAAGGTGAATCTTGAAAAGGAAATGATGGGCTGGGCATAGCATAAAGCGTAAGAAAAGTGGTAAGTGGTGAGGAGTATGGGAGGGAGAAAGAGGGTGTTGCTGGTACAGTATCTAGTAGTAGCTACCAGGAGGTAGTTATATGAAGTAAAGAGAAGTATATGTAATAGACAGAAGCAAAGAGGTGGGTCTTCTGAAGCTTGCAGAATTCAACATGATCTGTAGTAGATTTTTGGAATGTACCAGGTGCATGTATTGATGTTAAAATTGTGTCCTCTTATTCTCATCAATTCCACCTTACAACATGTTGCTCGTTGAACTATTTTTGGATTTTCCTTGTATTCCGACTTTTTGAAGCTTTGCCCATCGGCTAGGCAAAGAATATTTTTCTTGTGTGATCAGATGTACATTCGTGCTGTTTGTACCCTACAGATCTCCAGTCAGTTCATGGGCCACCTCCCCGCGCATTTCATTATTTCATATAGCTCCGAGGAGAATTCCCTGAGAGGAGTAGAGAATATCGGTCTAAAGTGCAATATTTATAGTCCATCAAAGTGGAATAGTCACACCTTTTCTGTTCTTACAGCCACTGCACATCAAACATACGGGTTCAATAGGCATTTCAAAGAGCTCCTATTTGAGGTGTATACCACACTATTCCTACAAAATGCGCACCTTTTCCATAAATCGTTGAACGGCCTTTGTATATTCTCCAGTCAAAGTTTTCATGACATATTGTATCCACATGGCAGGCGTCGGTGCCGTGGAATAATTTCTTCTCCATCACATCCTTTTCCTTGTTCACCGTCTTCATTTTCTTCCTTTGCCTAGAGACACACATTTGAAGATTCTTTACATATAAAGAGAACAACACTGTGCACTGATACTGTGTGGTGCCCACTTTCTATTCAATCTCTTAACCCTTTCACTGTTGCGTGAGAACCTTCTCACAACAATGCTCCTCCATATGCTCATCTCCTGCGTCTGCTTCACCTCTCTGAGCTGCATGCTACTAATGCATTCAGATATCCTACCGTGCTGGAGCCTTTCATGATCACATATCCTTCCAACCTTTAACTCACTTCAGTGTGATAAAGTGGCACACCCCTGTAGCTAAGCCACCGCTGCAAGATTTTCACCTTTCAATACTCTTCTGCCACCAGCTGCCCTTCATGCCCTTGATCAGTGCTATCATACACCTCTGAAAAAAGACCTCTTAGACCCGAGTCACTTCTGCAAGATAACCCCCAAGATCTGTTACAGCTGCCTTCAGTCCATCTGACCCCTACCACTTGTACCCACATAGTGTTGTCAATGATATGACGAATTCTGTGGCTTTTTTAGAGCAGAGGGTACCTCCTCACTGTTCTTCTATACTCAACTAATTTTGGCATAGTGCCATCGCCGCTATCTGAAATCCTGCCTGGAATGAAATATTTCTCAAGTATACAAAAAAGTGATGGATGGAATGCTTGAATTAATCTCAGACGCTGGTGATTACACAGGGCCACATCCCAGCCATTGTTATTTTGAATACTATGCCACCTCAATTTGGACCCAGCCATATGCAAATTAGTCTTGACCCATTATCCTTATGGGAACAGTCCAGCCTGAACTGCCAGGCCAGGTCCTCCCTGAACCTGAACACAACAACCTAGCACCGGTTTCGCCCTAGTTAGGGCTCTTCAGTCAGGCATAGCTTGATTCCAGTGGGACAGTGATCCCAAAACCCAAGTCTAGGCATAACCATCCCACTTAGTGCATCGCACTAAAGTATAAAAAATGTGATTGACACAATTGTTTTATTAATCTCGGTCACTGGTGATTACACTCCATCGTTATTTTGCACACCACACCATGCCACCTCCGTTTGGACCCAGCCATATGCAAATCAGACCTGACAGTGCTTCAATAGGAACAGTTCATCCCACATTCCCCCCTGGAAGGGAAAACAATCAACCCAAGACTGGTCTGTAATGCATCCAAGAGCAGTCGCCAGTGGCTAAATTAATTCAAGGATTCCATCCAGCAACACAGCGTAGGCCAAACAAAGTGACAAGTGTGGCACAAATAACCTGTGACTGTAGAATGGGCCATGCGTTTGTAGGCTTTGTGTTTTGTCACACTTTGTGAGTGAGCAGAAGGAAACTTATTGGGGACTCAGCTTCTTTGGTGGGTGGGACTCTGGTGGCTCCCATCCTTCATGCTCAATGACAAAGCTTCACTGGTGTGCTGAAGGGAATGAAACAGGAACTGTTAGGAGATTTTGAGAAAGGTAAGTGACTATGTGGAAATGAACTGGGTGGGTATATGTCTAGTGAGTTGATGTATGAGTGTGTGCGCATATGTGTTTCCGCCAGTGTTGCTCATGGTAGTGTTGGCCTGTGCTTGTCTATGTAGGTCTTTGTGTGTGTGTGTGTGTGTGTGTGTTTGTGTGTGTGTGTGTACTTTGCTGACATAGTGTGCCTGTCCCCGTCATTTAATAGCCCTTCCTAGCATTCTGTGGCTTTTCTTGGTCTGTAGTGTTAACCTGCCATCCTTTAGTCTCCTGTTACATAGGTGGTTGTCCACATCATCTGGTGCATCCCAATTGCATTGGGTTGCTAGGTCTGGCTTCTGGTGGTCACTCCTATCTACTGGTAGCCATTCTGGGTGTCTGGTGGGCCCACTACAGTTATATGGAAAACATTTTCTCACAGCCAGTGAACAGTCATTAAGCCCTCCTCTCTGCTAACTTCAGCGTAGCAAGGCAGCTTGTTAAATAGTGCCCATACTTGCATATTGTGAAGCTCACTTGCTTCTGGTTGACATTCATGACATCAGTGACTATCTGAACATACAATGGACATGCATGGCTTTGGGTTGGCATCCCTGGAATCTGGAGGGTATCCATATCATAATATGAATGATTGTGTATTTTGGAGGGAATCCTTTGAGGAAAGAAGGAATCTCTATCAGAATAGGAACACCCTTGGCATAAGGTGGCCATCCTGAGCTTCTGTTAGCCACACTTGTCAAAGTCAAAGTCAAAAGATACTTTATTCGACAAATCAATGCCATAAAAGTAAACATGCGAAAAAGGCATTTCATCAGAATAAAATACATTACATATAGACTTCATATTTAAACTTTTTGTAAATTAAAAGAATGGAGTTAAGGATATCGGGTAAAGCAGGGGGATTCATATAAAGTGCATAATACCAAATTCACATTACAGTAAGCCGTCGGAACAACATGTTCGAATTCCTACCTTACGCAAAGCTAACATTTAAAATACTAACGAATAAAATGAAAAATACTACATTTACAATTTCATAAACAATTATACAAATGTTAAAATATTAAAAGATGAATCTTGATGCTCCCCAGTTGCAGCAAGCGATACAGGATTAGAAATACTAGATGGAACGAAGGGGGTATCCTGAACGTACAAGACCCCAAAATATAAAATGCGGCATGCTAGATCTACAATTTGATTAACAATAGACATACAAGTGAACATAATTGTATAAAAAAGTGATGATTAGATAAAAGTTATTAAAATGACAATTTTTTTCTCTTTCTGATGGCACCTATTAAAAAACTTGCCACGCCAAAACAAACCATAGGCGAAGATAACATTTGAAGATATAACAAAGCTGGCCTAACTTGGGAGAAGTGGCAGTCTTCAAGAAGTGGAAGTATAAATCTTTTACGCAGCTGGACATAAAAATCGCAGAAAAAGATGAAATGTAAGGTGTCTTGTTCTGAGAAATTGTCGCAAAGACAAGGTTGGCGAGAACCTTGTTTTGCAAAACCTTGAGGGACGGCTAAGAACCAAGAAATCAAATCTAATCGGAACCTTGTTAATACATAGCGGTGAAATACATTATTTACAATAAATAAATATGGTTGAATTTGGTTACACAAAGGTAACATAATGTATCTTCTAACTGTTGATTTCCTTAGCTCCTTTTCCTCTCTAAAGCCCTTTTGCTTCTCCAGAAACTGTGATTTTATGGCTCTGATTTTAGGCTTGCCCATCGGTTTTGGTCTGATGTATAAATCTGGGCAGCCTAGCCATTTTGTCAGGTCTCTTACATACTTCAGCCATGGGATATGCATGGCTTTATCCAAAGCTAAGCAATCCGTGATTATTATTTGGTTTAAGTTTGTATTAGGACTATCCCATACCCTAAGCCATCGTAACAAGGGGGCTATCGCTATCTCGTCCTCAATGTATCCCACCCCCATCTCTTCATGCAGGATAAACGCCGGGGTGGTGGGGGGTACTGCCAATAGTTTACGTAAGAACTTGTCTTCCGCTCTTTGGATCTCCTTACCTTCCCTATAGCCCCAGATGTCACTACCATATAAAGCCATAGAGGTACACTTTTCTTTATAGACTTTTAACAGAGCGGGTAGGGGTTTAGTTCCTAATCTCTTGGCAAACTTGAGGGTGGCCCCTGTGGCCCTGGTGAGGGTATTCTTTTTTTGTGTAATTTGTGCCCCTTATGATCCCCTTTCATCAAAAAATACCCCCAGGTATGGGAAAGTTGGGACTTTAGTTAATTCAACCTCCTTGCAATAAAATTTGGACTTCGTAGATTTCCGGGAGCCAATGATCATTATGTGCGACTTTTTAAAATTTGTTGATAAATCTAAGGAATCCATAAAAGCTATAAAACCATCTAGTAATCTCCGAAGGCCCACCTCAGTTCTTGCAAGTAACACCGTGTCATCAGCGTATAACAGTGCGGGGATTTTCTTATCGCCTACCCTGGGGATGTCTATGCAGCTAGTTTGTAGGAAAACCCCCAACTTATTTATATAAAGGGTGAAAAGAAGGGGGGCCAATATACATCCCTGACGTACCCCCCTCTTTACATCCCAAGTGCTTGTCAGGTCGCCATTTTTATTATATCTAACTGCAGCAGTGTTATTTTCATGCATTTTGAATAAAAAAGCCACCAGCTCGGGATCAAGACCCATATCCCTTAAAATTATCCATAATTTGGACCTATTTACGCAGTCAAACGCTTGTGTCAGATCCATAAAAGCCAAGTGTAATGCTCCCTTTTTGGCGATGGTGTACTTTCCTATAATTAGATGTAAATTGAGACACTGATCCAGGGTCCCTTTACCTGCCCTGAAGCCATCCTGCAAATCAGAAACAACATTTAGGGGATCTAACCAGGTCGTCAATCTCTCCAGTACAGCTTTGCCCATAATTTTAGCAGCCGAGTCTAAAAGGGAGATTGGCCTATAACACATAGGGTCATCTCGAGCCCCTTTTTTAAAAATAGGGACAATGACTGCTTTTCCCCAAGATAGCGGAAAATTATGTGCACATGCTGCATTAAAGACGTGTGATAAAATTCTCGACCAGACCATGGGGTCAGCTTTAAACAGATCTGCTGGCACCCCATCGGGGCCCGGAGCCTTCCCCCCCGCTGTAGATAAAATTGCATTATGGACTTCCTCTGCAGTAAAAATGAGCCCTGCCCTGGTATGCTCGATCTCCACAGGGACTTTGGATCCCTCGATGCCAACATTATCATAGATGTTGGCGAAGTGCTGGACCCATTGGTCAGCTGGAATTAAACACTCAATATTTGAATTTTGGGAATCCGTAAGAAAGCGACTATTAACTACTGACCAAAAATTTGCACTATCTTTTAGTACGCTAGCGTCACTTGGGGATTCCCACGCCTGCTCTTTTAACTGATTTTTCCTAGTCTGGGTTGCCAATTTATAGGCCGTCCTTTTGACTCTAATTTCTGCTGCATCTCTGGGGATTAGTTTAATGGCCAGTAAGAGCTCCTTCCACTTGTCATTATGTGAGTATTCCAGCATATTGAGGCAGCCCTAGGTGGTGGTGGCTGTCACTGGCTTTGCTCGCCTTTACCGCCTTCTAGTGAACATTCATGCCCTCTATGGACACCTAAAATGTGGTTCTGACCCACTGCATATGACAGGCATTCGTGGCTTCTGGTGAACTTTCTGACTTCTGGTGGTATTTACTGGCATATGGTGCCCCATAGTCTGAAGAGCCTGGCTACAAATATAGGGTTGGTGGCCAGAAAGGGACAGCAGTTCTTCGCTCCTGCAGTTGCATTCTCTAACAGGAAGCATTTTTGTTTAAAGTAGTCACGGTCCCATTAACAAACATGAACTGCATTTAAAAATAAATTTTCCGTTTGCGACACCATCTGGGGGAGCAGGCAGTGCAAAGTCATAGTAGGCTATGCCAAACTGTTTTCTCAGATTATGCGAACTGACTATAATAAATATGGCTATTCAGCTGTTTCTTTGGAAACTCCGGCTGTAAAGGCACTGTTTGCTTCTGTTAGTCAGTTTTCTTAGGAGATGATGATGGCAAATGTCATTGGGAGGGCATGTTCGATTAGCATACCATGACACTATTGGAATAGTGTATGAGCACTCCACAAAAACTTGCTTACCACTGGCTAACTGTCCTCTCATGCATTTGCTTGCTTCCTATTCGGTGGCTTGCCTTGTCCGTTATGTGTCTGTCCTGGCCCTAGAGCATTTCCAATGTATTTTTGTCCTTCTACTGCTCGCTTTTAGAGACTTCATTTTTCAGGTTCTCTTAAAGCACCCCACAAGAATGTTTGTGTTTTCCACCTTTCTCCCTGGTGTGCTACTCTTCTACCTTTTGCGCTCTGTGTTGCTCTCTCTCGCCCATGTGCTTCTCCACTGCCCAAACCACATTGCTCTCTTGCTGTTACTTCTCCTTCTCCCATGCCCTCCCTGTGGCTTCCCCCACCCACTCCCTCCTTCTCTCTGGCCCGTTGCCTCTCCTCCTCATCCCCCCTGCGTTGCTTTCATCTTCCCCAGGTTGCTTCCCACCACCTCCCTCCACCGTGTTGACCAACCCCAGTGACTTTAACGAAGACTCTTTCAAAATAATTTTCTACTGGAAACAATGCCAATCAAGCCGTAAAATACTTACATTTGATAAACTTCCCAGAGTGATGGATTCTGAACCCTCTTTAATTTCAGTATTGAATATCCACGCATGGTCTTTTCAAATTCTCTTTCAATTTCTTTGAATTCAGAAGAGCTCCTATGAACATCCACCAACTGAAAGGTAAAGAAATACATTGTTTTACACTTAGGGCCTTGATTAGAAGTCAAGAGGAATTATGTGTGGAAGTTCTGGGTGGCTAGAGTATTCCGTACTGGCCGGAATCTCCACACATATTTCCTCCTAATCCATAAGGAATGGGGAATAACTGCAGGGACCTGGATTTACCAGGTTGAATTCTGCACAGAATTCACATTTCCATGTGATTTAATGCACCAGTTACCACCTGCTCAGAGCAACTGGTAAATGTGTGTGAGGAGGCTTGTGCAGGGCAGGGGGTAAAGGGAAGGGTTGGGATGGGTGGGAGAAGAAAAGGTAAAAGTGCACAATGAAAGGGGAGGTTGTTGCTTGACAGGGGGGTGCATTAAAGTCTCTCCCGTGTCTTGACAGAGAGTCGTCGAGAGCCAGGGACTGGGGCTGGGCTGCAAATCAGCCTTTTCCAAATGCGATTTTACTGGTGGAATTTCTGGCAGATATAATCGGATCTGGTCTTCCAGCACCCCAAAAAGCAAGGTGCTGGAACAACAGCTCACTTACAATATTCCACAATTTGTAATCAGGATCTTTTACAGTAATTCCTGCTCCTGTAGAAGATAAAATAATAATAATAATAATAAAGCGATTTCTAAAGTGCCTGGTTACACCATACGGTGTCTCCCTGCGCTGGGGCCTGACCTACCTAAGACTGCAGCAGAAATGCTATGGGGAGCAGATGTTCACCCAAACAAACCAAGGTGAACTAAACAGCCACGTTTTAAGTCTGTCCGGAGCATCATTTTGGAATATTCCACTCTCAGGTGGACCTTGGCTGCCAAGTAGGAGAAAGATCGAGCCCCTAGCCTAGCCCTAAATACACAGGGTACCGACACTAGATTGGCTTTCGTGGATCTCAGATTGTATGAAGGAAGATAAGGTTGTATCATTGGGCACAAATATTTGGGGCTTTTGTGAGTAAGAATTTTGTGGCAAAAACACATGGCTTTGAAAGTAATTCTTTTCTCCAGAGGGAGCCAGTGGGGGATGGCAAGGGCAGCAGATACAAATGCTTTTCTGGGAAGATTTAAAACCAGGCGTGCTGCCGTGTTTTGCACTCTTTGGAGTTCTTTTAAGCTCCCTTTGGAAACTCCAAGGTATAAAACATTATAATAATCTGACTGCGAGGTTACCAAGGTGTGTACTATGGTTTTCTTTGATGCTGTCAGAAGCATGTCCAGGGTCTTTCTCAAGATTTTGAGGGTCCAAAACATTTCCAGGCCACACTGCTAATCTGAGTCTCAAAAGACAATTTGGAGTTGAACAATACACCCAGGTTTTTAACTTTGGATTACCATCATAGTAAATGTCTTGCTATCACTGGGATATTTCTGTACTTTCCATAGCATATCACTGAAATATTTATGTACATCTGTGGCATTGTGCTATCTGAAAACCTTAGAATCAGTATTTTTATTCAATAACAATTCATGCAGTTGTCAGTGCCATTATCAATCTTGTCAGCTGTGTCAAATGTGTGACACCAGCTTGTCTATTACAGACCTCCTTCTTCTAAATCTCTTCATCTTGCCTTGCAGAATCAACCTTCTAATTGATGCGTTGGTGGATTGCTCCAGTTGTTTTGCTCAGAAAACATAAGATCATCTTGACTTTCAACTTGAGAGGCACGTATTTATACCTTTATCATATATTTGGGTTCTGTGGGTTTTATTTCTATTTATAAGTATTATTAATAAAACTTTACTGCAATTTTAAAATATTTCCAAATTATGCATGTGATCAGAGTACTGTAGAAGTGAATATACTTTGAGTTCATTCACAATATATTAATCAACATTATTTGTTTCAGCCCATCATGCCTCTATCCACTTTTTAAAATTGAAGCTGTAATTAGTTCTCAACACTAGTGCAGGAAATGCTGTCTCTCATTCTGTGTTTCAGATGGCTTAATCTTTCCAGATACAAGCCCCCTAATTATCAGAACAGATGCTCAACAGTATGGGGTGTTTGGCTGAAGGAAAAGAAACAGGCTGCAATTTAACAGACACCTATTGTACAATGCTTTCATTAGATGGGATAAGACATTCTAAACAAATTATCCTTTGCTGTCAATTCACTTGCTTCACATCTTGTTTACTCCTTGCACATTACTATAAAAAGCCATATCCCTCCTCTTTTGAGCAAAACCACAAACTTATACCTGATATCCTTTGATGGTGTGTGCCATTTTGGTCCAGTGGGCTGGTATTGCCTTGGGTTTTCCACTAGAAAAGAAAACACAAAAAGAGTTGATTAAAGAAATCCCCTCCCACTATTCTCCCTCGTGTGTTGCCTTCCCTACATCCACTGCCTCACAAACATATTCAAGGTCTCTTGACCAGAAGACTTACATCTGGCCATTTACATGACAAATGCCTTGAGACTGAAAGTTGTTATATGCTCAAACTCAGGCTTCCATAGTGACTGGATTAGGCATAGTATTTACAGAGCCCAGGTCTTTTGTCACCCTGCTGTGCCCAGTTAATTACATTTCTCTCCAGCTGGAACACAAGCCTCCCCACACAAACGGAGCAATTAACAGTGCTTCACTCATCTCCTGAGGAAGAAAGGGGTGCGCGGAAGGATCTGCATCACTCACTCAGCTGTCACACCGTACCAGGGATGCACCTGCCCAGGCCCACTGAACAAAGGAGGGAGCCCGGACCTCGAGCCAACACAGGAAGAAGCTCCGCTTTGAAAATTTACTGAGAAAGTCCCTGGCAGTGATGTCAGCTGGCTGAGGCCCCCGGAGGAGATGTGACTAATGACTCCTGGATGACCCCATTTTGAACTGTCCCAGCATGCTGTGCAGAAGGGTTGAGACAAGGTGGAGAGGTGAGATGGCACCCCAAGATTGGTCAGATGTGCCTGGCTTCTGGAAACTTCCTCTCCCCTTTAAAAAATCTTGCAGACTCTCTCCTGCCTGGTGATTTTTCTGTGCTTTGCTGCTGGATCCTGGGGACGCCAAGAATAACTGGAAGGAAGAAACCCCTGATGTCCACAAAGGACTAAGGAATCTGCCCAGTTGACCCCTCAGACCAGTGGGTCTGTGAGGCTGGCTCCCTTATACACCCTGAGGACAAGTTGGGGAAAATCTGCGCCCAGAAGCCAATCAATCAGTCAAATAGTAGATTTATAGAGTGCTACTCGTCACCCGTGAGGGTATCCATGCGCTAGCAGGGTCCAGTCGATTAGACGAAAAGCCAGGTCTTCAGGGACTTTCAGATTGACCCTAGAAGAGATGGGGAGGTCCGCAGAAGAAAGGGTAGCTCATTCTATGTTATCGAAGGTAGGTAGGAAAAGGAAGACCTCCGCATCTGTTACGTCGGATGCGAGGGGTTAGGGTCAGAGAAAGGGACATGGAGGTGTCTGGTGGGTTGATGGGAGGTCAGGCGGTGGTTCGAGTAGGCGGGTCTGCAGTTGTATAGGGCCTTGTATGCATGGGTCAGGAGCTTGAATTGACATCTTTTCTGTACAGGGAGCTAGTGGAGTTCTCTGAGGTAGGGAGGGGTGATGTAACAGGAGGAAGGCTGGCACAGGGAGCCAGGAGAACCAGCTCCCCTGAGGATTGCACCGCTTTGGAGGTGAGAGGGCCTGCTGCAACTGCCCCTGGTGGCAAGCTTGACACCAGGAGTAAAATGAGCCCAAGATCATCAAAATCACCCAACGGGGCCGGAGTTCTGGCATTTTAAAGTTTGCCTACACTTTAGGCAGCAAAGCACATGGGGCTCCGCCTCCATTTCTACTACCGGGTGGGCTAGGGCCTGAGGGTCGGCGCAGGATTTATTTAATGATTTACTCAGTGCGTGGGCTCCCCTCCTCGGACTCTCTACTGGCCGTTTTTATTGATAAGGGGACTTGGACCCCACCCCCAGTCCCCAAAGCACAGGAGGACAGGGGAGCGCTGTCACGCCCCCGTCCCGGTAGTGGTGGGCCTGACCCACTCCCTGTGCCTGGGTGGAGCTGAGGCTACCGCCTCAAAAGAGATCCAAGAGCGGGTAGGGACAGTGAAGCTGCTGGCTCCCGCAGCCGCACACTGAGGTGCGGGTTGCGTGGAAGCCGGCGGTGCAGCAAGAGGTGGGCTCCCACGGCTGCCACCAAAGTTTGAGAGTCCGGATGGGACTGGGCACAATCAAACAATGAGAAACAACCAGAGGAAAAGCCGCTCAGAGCAAGGCTCTGTGACAAAAACAAGGCAGTGTTCCCCCCAGCACAGTGGGAGAGCCGCTCAAACTATTCACTGCTCCCAGAGGAACATCCCATAATGCCCTGGGGGCTCTTCAATCTATATGTATTTCTCTCCTCGTGGTGGCCCCAGGGTGGCTCGGGCACCACAAACATCATGAAGGAAGCGTGGGGGGCTGCAGGAGAGCAGCTTCTCCTTAAGAATTCTTTTTAAAGCATGACTGACCCTATGTCTCCCTATATGTCTACATATATTCCTTCTGAGAAAGGAGCTAAAAGGATTCTTTCAGTCATAATTTTTTTTTTTTTTTTGTTTTAAAACATTTATTGAATTTAATTTGTGCATACTGGTAAAGAAAGTCATGGTAATGTTACAGATATCACAGCACACTTTCGTCACACATATCAAGAACAACAAACCCCAGCATGGCAGGAATTACCAGTACAGTCATGCCTTTACATCTGTATGACAGATATCATAATAAGCTATGCTATCTCCAGCCATCCCCAGTGTGACTGGCATGTAGTTATCAAGTTCAGCTACCTACTCCTGAAATTGTGAGCCGCCAGGGACAGACTCAGGGTCTAGTGGGCCAGTGATGTGTAGGGGTGTCGCTGGACCATCATTCTGTCTCAAATAAGTCACCAGGGGTTCCCATATATCTACCGGGCCACATCTAGGGGGCATAAGGTCCATTAGGCAGATAATTGTGCCTGGCATTGCGCTGTATCCTTCAGCCATGCTCGCACCGTGGGCGCGGGCTTTGGACCCCAATGTATCGCCACTCTGCGCTTAGCCAGCACCAGCAGCATCACAATCAGTCTACGGTGTGTGTCCGGTATGTCCTCGACAAAGCCAAGCAGGCATTGCTTAGGTGTTAGTGAAAAGGGGGCCTCAGTCATATCAGCAATTATTGCACCTACATCCTGCCAGTATTGTGACACCCTCAGGCACGTCCAGGCCAGGTGTGTGAATGTAGCCGGTCGAGCAGAGCAGCGCACACAAGCCGCATCCCCCCAATCCAATTTTGTGGAGATGCGCAGGCGTACGATATAGTCTGTGCAAGTATTTAAAATGGATCAGTCGGAGGCAGTAGTTAGGGGATAGGCGTTTAGTGTGTCCACAACAGTATAGCCAGTCTTCCTCAGCTATGTCCTGTCCTATGTCCTCCTCCCAGGTCCTACGTGCTCGCGAAGTGTCCAGCCGGGAAGCGGCTTTGGTCATAGGTGAATGGAGGAAGGAAGGAGTCTCCAGGATATAGATCAGCAAATGTACGTATCCCCAGAGTAACTGCGCGGTGCGCCGCCCCTCTGTCCTGTAGCAGGGGAAAGACCGGTTTCTCCACCACTGGCGCCGATGGCGCATATAAACCCTCTGCTCCGCACCGTCTACAAATACCGTCCCATGCCCATCGCACACATTCCACTGTGTTAATTTCCCCATTGGGTGCCGTGTAGGTTTGGAACACGGCCACGGGTCGCACGATCACACTCTACCGCCACATGTGGCTGGAACGTTGTCGGGTGTATCCAAAGGTGTATGAAGCTCGCCTGGGCGCAGTATGCGTATAGCTGAAGGTCCGGTGCTCACAGCCCACCCCATGACTGAGTTAATGTGAGAATGTCAAATGCTATCCTGGGTTGGCGACCCACCCAAATCAGAGTGATCAGGTTAGAACGCAGATGTTTAAAAAATTGCGGAGTCAGTTTGGGTCGTCCGTGTTGGGGCCATAGGCGGCAGCTAGGATCAGCTTTTGCGGACAGAGTCTGCCCACCAATATAACATATCTTGTCAATGACCGAATGATGTGTGCGCCACGGGAATCCCCTTATTAGTAGAATGGACACCCCCCCCCAGCATAGCTCGAATAAACTGAGGAGTATTGCATTCCACACCACCTGGCCCGTAGCCGGGCAGTATCTGCGGTGACCAGGTGTGTCTCCTGCAGGAAACACACGTCCACCCCATGTCGGGCCAGGTATGCATGTACTAGTCTGGATTTCTGATGATCATTTAGACCCCGTATGTTCCAGGTTAAGCACGTCATAGTCGTCATGCTAACGGGTAAGGAGCCATCCTATCAGTCTGTAATATGCTGTGCTGTAAAGCGGGAAAATCAGCGTGTATCGTCCGTCTGAAAATGGTGAGTGTAGCATCCTGCATGCACAAATACAGGCAACAATTTGAATTAAACGCAACAAACAATTATGAAATGTACCCCAACATGTGTCCCTCCTTCCTCCCGTGATCTGCGCTATTTTAAGCTGAGTATATCGGGAAGTACCAAACTGAAAACCCTCCCTTCCCCCTATCCCCACTCCCCACCCACTCCAACCCCCCAAACAGGTTGAGATATTGACGCACCCCCATTAAAAGACCCCAACTTAAAACAGTGCTAATGGCAGGGGAATTACTCCATGAGGGCATGGTCGCATCAGGCGGACACCCCCGACTAAATGCCAGGGTGGCCGAGTGTAAAGTAACTTAGGTGAACAGGACAAGAGCGGTAATGTTCCATGGCCGTCACTTCCCCCAAGCAGCCCATCACCAGCGTAGCATAGTTCGACTGCTGCTTCTCTATTCACAGTTTATCACAGCGCTATGCTACAACATAGGTTTTGGTGTCAGTCATTATCGCTGGATCCTCCTCCCTCCTGTCTCTCCGACGTGCCAGCAGATCTCTTTCTGTCCTTGCTGATCTGTTTCACATATGTGAGTGCAGCCTTGGGATCCGTGAAGAATTGAGGCTTGTCTCCGCTGTTGATGCAGAGTTTGGCTGGGTAAAGGAGAGCATAGGGGATCTCCAGCTGTTGAAGGAGACGTTTGGCAGGCAGGAATTCTCTTCTCGTGGCCTGGACCGACTGAGTGAAGTCCGGGTAAAGAGACAGAGTGTTGCCCTGATGCCTGACCTCTCCCATTTCCCTGGCCCTGTGCAGGATCACATCTCTGTCACTATAGTGCAATAATCGGGCAATTATCGGCCTCACCGGGGCCACCGTCAGAGGCCGCTGCCCCAGCGAGCAGTGTGCTCTCTCCACAATAAACATCGCGGACAGTACTGAGCCAAACAGTTCGCACAGCAAAGACTCAAGGTATTCCTCCATTTTTGAAATCGCGGTTAACTCCGTTATGCCAGTGATTCGGATATTGTTCAGTCTGGAACGCGATTCCATATCTTCATTCTTGGCGCGGATTAGTTCAACACTCTGTCCATTTTTAACATCCTTTGGCGGTCGCTGGCAAACGCGTCTACAGAGTCTGACACTCTGGATTCCGACTGCGTTATTCTATTGTCGTGCATCTCAACCTTATGATGCACCTTATCTAATTGGGCCATGAGGTTATCGATCTTGGTATCTATTGAATGCAGGCTTGTCTTAACGGCTATCAAAATAGACCGGATGTCGTCCTCTTCCGCGCTTGGTTCTGCGGCCCTCATGGGCTGCTTCCCCACCAGCGCCAGCAATTTGCTAGCCCGGCCCATGCGTCTGGACTCAAATGATATTTTGGGCTGCTTGCCGTCGTGTTTCGCCCTAGTTGTGCAAAGATGGCAGCTAGGGCACTAGCAGCTGCTCAGCAAGTAGTCTCCAAAGTGTGCCCCACGCAAGTGTTCAATCATTCAGGTTATAGTATGCCCCCCGAATGCCTGGGCTATGGCCACACAACAATGCAGTAACTGCTTCACAGGGGCAGGCCCACTGCCTTACAAGGAGCCACTGGGGGACAAGTGTGCGCCAGTGTCCCGGTTCCGCTGGGCCCCTGCAGCTCTCTCAGAAGGTCGTAGCCCTCAGGACCCACACACCCCCTACGGCAGTCAGCATCAGGGGGGCAGAGGAGGGGGGCAGATTTCCCTCAATGTTGTCGAATTCGCCGGGGTGGGGGGGAAGGGCAATCTTGCATCAGCGCCCAGCTGATACGGTGTTTTGTACACCCCCCTGCCAATTGGCATCTCCTCACCTGATCGCCGCCGATCCTGCAGTGCTATCAACAGGCCTCCAATGTCCTCGCGGGCGGCCTTCGGCCTCCGGCAGCACCCGCGGTCAGCGTCCGCCTCAGCGCGGGGCTCGAGGCTCCCGGATCTGGGCAGGCCCAGTCCGGTCCGCAGCCCCAGCCGTCCACACCGCCGCCGGCCCCTCAAGCTCCAAGTTCAGGCCTTGTGATTTCTGGCGCATTCAGTCATAATTTTAAAGGACATAACTAGGCCTTCCTGTTTTCAGTTTTTATTTATTGGGAATTCTGATATCTTTTTCCATGTTTTCAAAAAGTGTAAAAATCAGGGGATATCACTGTTCTCTCTTTATTGGCTCTGCAAAAATCACAGGGATTTTGTTTTTCCAGTGCTTACAAAGAAATATGCTTTCATTTTCTTTCTTCCCTCTTCATTTGCATTGCCATTTATTTCTCTCTTCTTTCTTACTACTATCTGGCTTTTTGTACCCTTTCCTTGAATTTGCACTTTCAATTAACTTTTCATTATTTCACCTCCCTGTCTGTCTGATTTCGCAGTCCAGTCTGCCTCATGTCAAATATGTGCATGGATGGAGATATGGTTGCACTTCTTTAATATTTGATTGTAGTAGATAAAAGGTTAATGGTGGACATTTAACACACATTCTTGCTATTCTGATCTTTAGACAAGTGGCAACAAATGGCTGAATTAAAACTTTCTACTTAGACATATATTTTGGGATTAATGCAAGCAAGTTTCACACTGTCCTGTTTTTTGCCCCAGGATACCAAGAAAGAACTGGGCTAATATATGTATTTTTACTGTCTGATGTAGACCTATTCTTGCTCTGCCTGGTCACAAGGCAGAAGACGGCTAAGGAATTAATATTAATATTATTAACTTTAGGAACATTGGTGACCACAAAGTGTTCCGCTGTCTGAGAAAGCAGCTGAGGTAGTAAAGAAATGTTATAACCTGTAGGATGCCTTCAGTGATTTACCTGTGCAGTACACACCATGAAGGAAATGTATTTACAGAATTTTGTGTTTATTTTAAAGCCAACACAAGGACATTATAGCATTGATTTTTTCAAATCAGGTAGACCCTGGTTTATTTTAAAGCAGTGTGGGACTGTGTTCCTGATGGACAGGTGTGAGAATTGCACCACACATTTTACCTTTTTTCCTGTGCAGCATCCATCCTGGGGGATGGAACAAGCCCAGCTCTATATGTTTCCACCAAATGCAGTCAAAGGAGTTTGTACAAGTGTGGTTTCGAAGTGTAAAGCCTTTTTTCAGCATAAACAATTTCAATTTCCGCATTCAATTTGACATAGAGAAAGCAGAAATGAAATTTGAACGCAATGGTCTTGGGGCAGAATCATTATCGTATCCTGCTTTAGTGTGCAGACTCAGAACAGGTCTATGAACCTGTTTTTCTGATAATGCACTCTCTATAACAAATAATAGGAAACACAGAGTAGTGATTGTCTCTGCATGTTTCTGAGCTCTATTGCTTGCAGCTCATACACTAATTTGTAGATTTCTGAGTTAATGCATGTCCTATAAGCAACACAATTTCTGGAAAACCAGTGCTTAAACCCCCTTGAGGGGTTCCACTTGGGCACTGAACATTATCATATGGCCCCTGAACATTCTGTGTGAGGGGAAACATCCATTACAACGCAGTCATTACGTCGCACTGCTTTTACATCGCAACTGTTACAACGCATCTGCATTTACATCGCATGCCATTACAACACATGCATTACAACGCATGTCACTACAACGCATGCCATTATAACGCATACCATTACAACGCCTGCCATTACAACGCATTATAAGGTAATTAATGGAGATTTACCCCTACACTATCCAACACTTACCCTACTGTTGCACTCACTGGAGTGGGAATAGTAATTTTTACCCCTACACTATCCACCACTTACCCTACTGTTGCACTCACTGGAGTGGGAATAGTAATTTTTGCCCCGACACTATCCAACACTTACCCTACTGTTGCACTAAAAGTATTATGCGTTGTAATGGTATGCGTTGTAATGGTATGCATTGTAATGGAATGCGTTGTAATGGTAGTTTTTAAAAATGCGTTGTAATAGCATGCGTTGTAAAAACATGCGATGTAATGGTAGTTGCAATGGTAAAACCACGTTGTAAAAGCATGCGTTGTAATGTCATATATTCCTGTGTGAGAGGATGTGGCTCATTTAGGCATGCTTTTCAGACCATCATGAAGTAAACCTATGAACAGGAGTGTTGGGTGCAGTGTTCTGTGGGAGGATATTGATTCTGGGGGCATCGATACACACAGTGATCTTTGTTACCACAATATGACATCAGAGCTTTGAGAAAGCAAAACTCTGTAACACTGTCAATGAAGGAGGATGACATCGTGGAAGTGCTGCTTCGCATGGGCTAAGACACTGCCCAGAGTTCAGCTGTGAACCTCCTGGCTACCACCCGGCAATATGCATTGGAAAGTGAGCTGAGCCAGGCCCCCAAACGGGAGTGAAGTAGTTCCTGGGGTCAAGTGACCTTGAAAATGGTCAAATAGGCATATTAAGAAGTTTACTACAGCCTCAGTGCCATAGTGTCCATCACGGAAAAAAGCTTCGAGGTAGGGGCAGCAGTTACACAGTCTGACACCAGAGGGTGCCAAAGCAGTACAAGTACAGCAACATCTGGTGTTTTCTGGTTTGTACTTAAGAGCAAATATTTTGGTGGTGTTGTTTAAGCAGCTATAATTAGTTTTAACTGAAAACCAGAAACCCTAGACGTAACCCACCATGACAAACAACATGTAGCAAGGGGTACTTTTCTGTAAATATACAGGGCAGTACTGGTGATAGTGTATTTACAACACATTCATGTAGAAAAAGGGTAAACACAAAGGGCCCAATTGTCAAAGAAATTAGGATATCTGCACCTGATGTTTCACATGTACATTGGGGTGTAGATTGCTGAATTTCTCAGATTCAGAAACGTTTCCAAGAGTACCCCTGAAAGGTTTCAACAGTGTGGGCTTTACAGAAATACTCCTAAGAAACTTTTGAGAACCTCCATTTACATTCATGTGTAGCCATTTTTGCCTGTGTAATGTACAATTGTCAATGCAAAAATGGATTTGTACTGCACATATTTGTTTACTTTGCAGGTGAAATATGTTTCCTCATGGCGAAACCCCTTTACCTATATCCACACAAATTTTGAGGGTGTTCCTTTTCTCATTCCCGCCCTGAAAACTGATTTACTCCTTCTCAAGACTCGAGCAAATGAACAAAAAAAAACCTTCGAATACTCACAAACTCAATCGTTTTTGGATGTACATAAACCATTATGTACACAATCCTAGCAAATCATTCACTAGCACACAATATTGCACCATAGTGAGATAATTTCATAATATCTTTACAAGAATACAACCGTGGTTTGTGAAAGGCAAAAGTGTTTTTACCCTCATTAAAAAACTGGTTTGAATGTGAAGGCACTGGTACAAAGTGCTTTGTAAATCAGGTACAAAGTTATTACAATTGTGGGTGTGCATTTCATCATTTGGCCCCATTGCCCTACTCAACGCTCCTCACAGTTGGCTATATGTAGCTCTTGTAAGTCTCACATGGCGCAATGTCGATGGGTAAGGAGAGCTCAGAATAGGTGTATGGTAAACAAAGCCATGACAATAATGTGGCAGAGCTGTTTGATGAACCCAGGTCAGGAGGGGTTACTTCTACCCTGTCCCAGTTGACAACCTTAACATTCAGCATGTTGATTCCTGTAGGCCTTTATGTCTTTAATAGCAGATGTAAACCTCAGGTCCTAGCATGCTTAGCACTGCTGACTGAAAAAGAGTGTCTGGAGGTCAAGCTCGTGACATGGGGCCATTCAGGTGACATGAAATACATACAATCTATAAACAAAGGATGTCGTGGCGCTGCACACTATCACTTTAGATGCCAGGAGGATCTCGGTACTGAAGTTGTTGAGTGCAAATTACATTTTGAGCAGTCGACTGTGGCACTAAAGATGGAGGGGCTGCACCTCTACCATCTCCAGTGTACCTAGCATGTACTCATTTTCTGTCCTCTTGTGAATAAGTTCAGTAAATGTGGAGCTGGGTTTATAGACTGATGTACAACTCACCCCTTTTTAAAGTGATCACTGTAATAAAAAAATACATACCTGGCCTTAAGCCTCTTCACATCCTCCTGGGAAACGAACATTGGTCTGCGAAGAACCTCTCTCTTTGTCCCAAACTTCAAATTCCTCTGGATCATGTCTTGAAAACAAAATGAAGATATGAATGAGCCGTTGAGATATCGAGAGCATATCCTTCTTCTAGTTGTATTTTTTTTAATTTTAAGTGTCATCTGCTTCGCATCAAAGCACTAGGAATAAATAAAATACATTTCTCAGGGCATAAAGGATACAAATCTGAGCTGGGCAGCTCAAAGCAGGAAAGAGGCCTGAAATTACAGCTAAGCAGGAACATTTCTGGAGTGTTTCGTGTTAAGACACCCATCTCAGATAACACTCACTTTTTTGCCTTTTTAGCAAAAGCAGTTGGTTGCCAGAAAATACCAGAGAGAGATCACTGTGAGGGTGTTTCTTTGTCCAACCACAAGGACCTTTGTCTTAACTCCTTTCATACCTTGGACAAAAAGCAGATTCATGGCTCGTTTGTATGAAATAATAGAGAAGACAGAGGAGTAATTTAGGGGATTCCACCGTCCACTGCTACAGGTGTGGATCAGCAAGTCTGTAGTTCACAGTCCCCCACTCTTCAGTGCTTAATTTGTGCTGGTGTTTTCTGGTGCTCAGCATCCTCACTTTATTGTTAATACGGGCACATACTTACGACAGCACACCACATGGTGGCGCTGTATGTCTAGTTCCGTATGGAGCACATCAGTTTAACAATGAAATACACATTAAAAAATAATAACAGGGCGACCAGGCTATTCTTACTGTTTTGGGTGGCCTGAAATTGTTCAAACTGAGTGTGATGTTTAGTAAGGGGAGTTTACACTGGCATGTGTCAGTGACAGCAGTTCCTGTAGCTAGTGCAACCCGCAGTGGCCTCCTGAGCAATACCTTGAGCCCTGATAATTGTTTATTTAAAATTAAGCACTGCCTCTCTTCTCTCCCTTTCAAAAATTAGTACTTCATACATTTCTCGCCCACCCAAACGAAGTACAGCAAATTATCTAACCGTGTTTGGACAAAATAACAGATTAAAAATATCAGGAAGCAGAAATATCAGAAAATAAATATCGTGATACACAAATATCATGATGCACAAATATCATTGACAAGAACATTGTTTATTTTAGTAAGTAATATCGTTTTTAATAATATCAGTGTGTTTCTTTATTGTGTTCAATAATATAGCGGCAAACATGTAGGACCTGATTACAATGGTGACCAAACCGCACACAGACAGGCCTTCGGTTGCGGTCCGACCGCCGACAGCCCTTCGTTCTGACCTCTGGGTTTCAATTCCGGCGATCAGACCCACAGCGGTCGGAGGAAAGACCGCCTCCTCCGACAGGATCTGAGATACCGACGGGGCGACGGTGGGATTCGTATCCCTGAATGGCGGCACAGCAGAGGCAGGCACCGCCATCGGGATTATGATATCCCTTTCCAAAAGCCTTTTCATGTCGGGAAGACCGCCATGGGAAGCCTGTAAGAAACAGATATGGGGGCCCCCAAACAGGGCCCCGTCCATCGCGGCCCACTGTAAAGTGGCCCTGGTGGCACATGCAGTGCCCCCACTCACCTCCATGCACCATGTGCCATGCACGACATGGTGCATGGCAGACGGTCCATGGACGTGCAGGAGGTGCTCTGTACCATGGCAGCTGGTGCTGCGGTCCTTTTTCTTGGCAGCAACACAAGCCGCCGTGATACAGAGCACTTTCTGACTTCCAGCCCGGTGGTCACATCGTAATGCGGCGGTCGGACCACCGCATGCTTGTCTGGCGGTCTCCTGACCACCGCAATAGCTGTCGGCGGTCTGACCGACCACTATCAAAATCAGCTACATCATTTTTTTATTATTTGAATGTGTTTTAGTTGATATATTAATTTCATGTGTTACTATTGTTTATATAAAGGTAATTTTTTTTAATATAGCTTGCAGGTTTTTGGGTTTATAGGGGGATAGGGTGGGTTAGATAATAATTATGAATCATTAAATACATTTTAATATATGATTGATATTTAATATGTAAATTATGTAATATTGATTTATTTTAGTTGTATGTTATTTGTGGGCTATTGGGTTTGTAGGGTCATAGATGGGAAGTAAATTATGTAATAATTAATTAACAATTAATTATTGATTCATAAATATTTATTTAATTGTTTTTAATTACGTAATTCATGTAATACTTATTTATTTCACTTTCCCTACTGTTGTGCTGTTTGGAGTGGGAAAAGTACATTTCTACCTTCAAAATCCAACGCTTTCGCTACTATTGCACAGACTGCAGTGAGACTAGTAACATTTCATCCCTCCGAAAGCCAGCGATTTCTCTACAGTTGCACAGACAGGACGGGGAATAGTAAATTTCACCCCTCCGAATCCAACGCTTTCCCTACTGTTGCACAGACTGGAGTGGGAAAAGTGAACTTTAACCCTCCAAAGTCGAACACTTTCCCTACTGTTGCGCTGACTGGAGAGGGAATAGTAAATTTCACCCCTCCGAAATCCAAAACTTTTCCTACTGTTGCATAGACTGGAGTGGGAAAAGTACATTTTACCCCTCCAAAGTCTAACACTGTCCCTACCATTGCATAAACAAGACTATATTTAATATTCTTAGACTCCTATAGTTTTATTAATGTTGGTTAAATAGAGTTTATAGCATTAATTGCTTATTTTTTTATATTTAACTTTATTTGTTTTTATTTGTGTCCCCGTTTAGTTTTATTTTGGCAGTTTTTCCTTTATTTTTTACCACGGGGCGAGTGGAATTTGGACCACACATGCGCTTTGGGCCGCGGTTCCCTGTTAATACTCTAAATTCAATTTTTATCTGGAAAAGCTTTTGCTATATAAAATAGAGGGTAATTCCTCTTGTCTTAGTGCCCCGTTGCATTTACATGTTAAGCGCACTTGCTATATGCGGGTTTGATTAGCATGTGAGGATTCACTGGGATGCCAATTCTGAGATATTTTGTTTAAAGTTGATGTTGTAGAGCAGGCATAGGCAGGGAGAAGATATAGAGGAGAGAGCTGTTGTAATAGACTTCGTTAATATCATCCCAAATCTGATTGTCATTGTGTGATGTCAAGAAGTGGTCATAGTATGTAGCAGTTCTGGGTAATGGACATGACTAGTAGCAGTATTTGATTAAGTGAATGTGAGAGTGTCAAGCAGAATAAGGGAATTTATTATGGCGTCTGGATGACTTGCCCAGCTGCTAGATGTTGTGCTAATAGTAATAGTGTGGGCCAAGGGTTATCTATTGTTTTGCATTGTAATTGAAATTATATAGTACTTACTACCCCTGATGAGGCACTGAAGTGTTTTGTGCCAGGCAGCACACTGCTCCTGAACTCAATATTAGTGTTTTTTCAGTGGTTATTGTGGGTTAATGGGATTAGCCTGGTGCTCTCAAGCCAACCTTTCCATGCATTTTTTCCAGATTCTACATGTTAGATTAAAATAATCGGAGTTGGGTGTGGTCTAGAGGGAGAGAGTATGTGAATTCATTCAAATGGTGGACTACATTATTAGATGAGGTAGAAAAGATTAGGTATTGTTAGGTTGCAGGAGTATCACTTTTAAAGGAGAGGTTGCAACCACAGAGATGAAGTGAGGAAGATTTTCTGAAATACAATAGGGATTAAGGCGAACATAAACATGACGTAGAGTAGGGTGTGATCAGTTAAAGGAAGCATACATAGGATGGAAAACAAGGGTATGTTTATTTGAAAGAAAAAAGAAGAGGCAGCAATTGGACATTTTAAGTCAGGGTCAATTTTCAGGGGAATACATAGACTTTTGAGATTGCATATAATCTGAGGATATAAAACTGTAAAAAGAAACAACATTATTTACATGTGAGATAGAGGTATATTAGGTACTTTTCATAATCTCTACAATCAGTGCAACTGTCTATCGCCTGAAAGGCTACCACTAGACTACCACTTCAGCAAGAAAGCTGATCAACTCAATAGCTGGAAGCATAAAGTAATGGCTGGGTGCATTTCTAGGGAAAGATTTGAAGGTTCAGGCTGCACTCAAAGGCAGTAGTAGCCTCACGATCATAACAACGTAAGAGAGTATACGGGGTGAATCATGAAAACAATGAAAAGGAGATTTTGTAAATGCTGGAGCAAAGTTGTCTGATGTTCATCATTAACGTCTGTCTCACAGTATTTATTACAAACATGCGTGGGATCCATTTTAGATGCCCTTGATTGTGGCATGGCAGAAGATGGGGGCAAGGCTGGCTTCCCTAGACAGTGGAAGCGTATTGCTTTCATTCCTGTAGCTGGAGGGGGGAGACTCAGATAATAAAGTGTGAAGGATATAGGCAGGGCTACCTTTAGTAATTCCATGAATCTTGTTAGCAAAAGGCTGCTGATTAGTTCATTTTGAACACTGCTATTTGGATGATGGTAAGGGTGAAAGTGGAGATGGTATTTTCTGTTGTTGAAGGTGAGGACGTTTCTAGGCCAGGCCCGCCCTTTGTCTGTCCCTAATTGCTGCTTTAGATTTGTTATTGACAGCCAGGTGCAGATATGTCACCCTTCATTTTGTCCACATAGTGGCTACTCCTGCTTGGAGTCAAACCTAATGCTATCCTGCTGTGAGAAGCATGTCACATACGAAAAGCGACCAGTTGCCAGCTATGGCACTGGGCAATGTTTATTTCTCAACTGGAAATTTGCTTTTGACAGTTATTTTTGGTTGGCTGGAAACGAAAGAGATACACAAGCGTTCATGGGGCTGGAAGCAAAGATTACCAAAGCCTAACCAGCTCCCACACCTCCTGTACCTGGTTTCAGTGTTACAAACTGGCTACAGTGGTAAACTGAAAGAAACAACACTACCTTCTGCCTCCAGGCATGAATCTACCCCCGTTAATGCTGGTGCCACTGAGATACTTGTAGAACTGGTGCGGAGGCCATGATACCTCCTTTGATTTGTTCCTTATCACCATAACAGGCCAAGGTTCTAGGTCTGTGCCTTTCAAGGTTCATAAGGTACAGACAAATCCAGTATTCTAATGAGTCAATGTCTGGTACAGTATCTCAGATGATTGCTACTTCACAACAGAACATTGAATGCCGCTCCATCAAGGATCCGTTCAATGTAGGATGTTCTGAAGAACCTTCAGCCTAAGCAGCCCCGAAAGCAGCTCACTGTCCTTCAGCCTACTGAGTCTTTTCACTGTCTATAAAGACCAGTCCAGTCTGGAGTGGTCACATCGGCATTCGAGTCAGTAGGGGGATCTTTGTCTTGGAGTATAGTTCACGTAGAAATGGAAGTGAGAAAAAGTTTGGAGTGAAGAAAGTGTGGAGACAAAAAAAAGGACAGAAATTGTTAAAATTGCTAGAAAAAAGAGCTAAAGTGTAATACAGAGTTAACAGATTGTGCGTCAGGCAACAGGCTGGATGTCTCAAGGCGTATGGACTCAATAGTGCTTATGTAACATCACGTGTACACAGTGGGAACTAAAACAACTAATGCAAGGGATCACAATATAGGAACTTTGCACTGGTACAAAAGGAGCAAGGAATGTCCATTTGCACCAATTTTGCTGCATGGGGGGAAAGGAGTATATCAAACAATATGGGCACCATGGTAATGGCCCAAACTGATTTTGCAGTATCTTGTCTATGTTTTCATAATATAAAGATCATACATTTTCTACACTTTTACATTCAAAAGATGGTTCTTTGATACTAAATCATTTTGTAGCATTTTCTATAAGTAGTAAAAACATTGAAAAACATCAGTCTGCTCTATTTCTTTGAGGTGTTTTTCCCTGGACTGAGTTTTTACTGCTAAAATCTCTAGGATACATATGAAACGATGTAGACGCAATTTATATTTAGCCCTAGTTACAAATTCTTAAATTCGTACAGGGTTAAAATGTGTTTACTCTACACCTTATTAAGAGGCAAAATAGTACTCATGATTTTGCCTTATTACTTGTATAATATAATCCCAGGACATAAATGATGGGAGTAGTCATCATATAAATCTCTAGTCGGTTATAAATACAACCATAAAAGAACATAAACGCACATATTTATAAAAAGCAATATCAGCAATAAAAACAAATAGGCATTCATTCATGTACCAGCTTAAAAAGTTAAAAGGAGTATGATAATGTGCAATGCACATTGCAATGCATTAAAAAGTCTATTGTACCACATCAGGGATAATCAGGTCTAGATCACCTTGATCTCAAAGCAGCACGTAGAAAGCATGAAACAGCAAAAAAAAACATGCTTGTTCGGCAGGAGCTGCAGATACACAAGCGCCGGATGAGCTTGCAAGAAGTTCAAAACTTTCAATAATGGGAGGAGGAATCGCTTCCTAGGCAAGATAAAATATTAACACAACAACACAAAATGTAGGGTATCCTGTGGAGACATATTGTCGCAGCCACAGGGCCCTAAAGTGCCTGAGTGAGACCAACCAATAGGGGTGGCTTGAAGATGATGTAACAAGTTAAACCTGAATCATGCAACCACAAATCTGTCTCTCTCATTGGATAGGACAGAAAGGTATTGCTCCATGCCCTGAACGGTTTTTAATAACAGATGTCCCCATATAATTGGTTTCACTGTTTAGCTGTGATCCCTCCCCGGTCCGTAACTATATCCAGCACAGCAAGGGCCTGAGAGCAACAAGGTCGCTAATGTATCTACCGCTCAGCTCCTCATGAACAGAGAGGGCCGGAATCCCTTGTGGGACCCGCAGAATACGTCTTTTCTGCGAGTTGAATCTTATCGGCCGTTATGTAACCCCATAATTCACCGCCATATAGCACCTTAGAGATGCACTTGGACTGAAAAAGCTTGCCCAGTGACCACAAGCCCAACCTTTGTGCAAAGCTCACTAACGCCCCAGTGGTCTTGACCAAGTCACAAGTCTTACCCTCAACTAGGGGATTCCAATTCATGTTAACATCAAATAGCACCCCCAGATAACAGAAAGTTGGGACCTTAGCCAGGTAAGGACTGTTGTAATTTACTGTTAAGTATAATGCATCCTCCCCTTTGATGTTCATTGGTGTACACTTCCCTGCTGCTCAGTCAGTGTGTGAGGTCATTAGAATGCTGAGAGTGTTTGTGTTTGGATGAGTTCAGATGGAGTGAATGGGCTTGGCAGCAAGGATGCTGCTCCGGGTGGGGTGTTATCTGTAACCTGTAACTAAGCTAAATAAACCAAAACGTATAACTTACAAGGATCCATCTTCATTACAACACTGGCAACGACTGGAGAAATAACATACGTGTGGAAGAAGAAGGTGATTTTACAGAGAGAAACTAAGGAAAGAAATCAAAGAATTACCTACAGAAGACACTAAGAGGAAAACTAAGAGGAAACATTTAAGCCTGAAGTAGAGATCAACGCCCTGGTAGCCCCACCAGTGTCTTGTACATAGGACAGCCTACAATCAGCAGGAGTGCTGGGCGTTTGACCTGTTTAATTTGAAAGAACTGGCACCACTGTATTTAGGTGAACTGACAGCATTGGATTTGGGTGAACTGGTAGCGGTTGCTTGGAATTTGCAGTGAACTTGCAGCATTTGGGTGAAATGGACCGGCAGTGTGACTTTGACCTTAGTGTAGATCACTAGGAAAGGATTTTTACCTCCAGGAGGACTATGGTGAATCTTGGCAATTCTGTGGAACTGGTGAATTTTGCCTGAGTTGAGATGCTGACTTGTGCTGTGCGTGGCTATTGGCGCTATGGACCGTGTATTTTAATTTGGATGCAGCGCGTGGAGTAGAGCTCGGGCATCCATAGTCTGACCAAGTATTACATTTAAATGCAGCGCGTGAAGGGAAACACGTGCATATAACTACTCTGTGTTGCCTTTTAAAAATTATCCGCCTCACCTGTGCACGCCTGAGCGCCTGTCTGTTACCGATTTGCTGGTCTCATGACGCCTTTCTAACACATTGTCATGTGAAGAGAGGATATAGATCATGCTTGGAGGAGGCTAGAGTGCTGACTGCATTGTCGGCTGTTGCACTGTGACGTATGCGTTGGAGTGGCACGGGCACTCCTTCCTGCATTCCAAGAGCAAGAGGAAGTACGCGCGTGCGGCCATCACTAAGAGCAACATAAGAACCTGCGGTGACCATAAAGTGAGCACGGCTGACGGTGTGATTTCTATCTGAGCGACGTCTTTAAAACAAAAAGAGAGGAGAGGAGAGGAGAGGAGCTCACACGTGTTTATGTGGCTCATCCTGGGTCCTTGGAGCTGTTCCTGGTAACAGGAGGAAACATAAAGCTGCACCTCCTGGAACGATGTGACAAAAGGTGAGCGCAGGGTTTAGCACTGTACAAGGGAGTGGCACTAGTTTTGTCGTCGGAGCAGCAATCTACTGAATGTGAGTGGTAAAATTAACTGTCCCAGTGACTTCTAGAAACACATGAAGGTGGAACCCAAATCACACTGCAGAGTGGGGGCAAGATGAGATGTTTTTGGGTGAAAGGTCGCTCACCGGGGACATGGGGTGAAATTGGAGAACAATTTGTTAATGCTATTTTTTAATTGCTGCCTGTGTATATTGCATTGTATACTATGTGCTGAAGTTTCAAAGCCATGCTGAATTTTAGAGATGTATGTTTTGAGTTTCAATGCTAGAGTCTTATATACAGTTGTGACATGTTGGTGTCGTGCTCAGTATTTATTATGTTTTTGTGTTACCCCTGGTCCTGTTTGGATGCGGTAGGGGGTGGAGGGGAGTGAGTATCTTTGGTCCTGTAGTGATAACGCGTGTTGAGAGACATGTTGGTGTCATGTTGAATATTCTTTAGGTCCTGTTGTGTACGCAGAAGGGGGAGAGTGTGAGTTATCCTGGTCCTGAAGTGAGACCGTGTTTGTAACCGCGATTTGAGTATCCTTGGTCCTGTAGTGAGACTGTATTTTTATCATCCTTCCAAGGGGTGAATGATGAAGGGGCAAGTGTGTTAAGCCCAGAGTTGTAGAGTTGACCATCCTTCCTAAGGGGGTTGAGGATATAGGGGCAAGTGTGTTAACCCCGAAGTTGTAGGGGTATGTGTGTACATCCAAGCGCTTTTTTTTATCCTGCCTAAGGGGTGAAGGATGTAGGGGCACTGTGTTAAGCCCAATGTGGTAGGGGGTACGTGGTTGCACCCTAATGCAGTAGAGGATAGGTGAAGCCCTGGTCCTGCTTAAGTGAACTGTGAAGGGGGTACGTGGGTACGTGGGTACCACTCCGATGTAGTAGAGGGTTGAAGAAGCCCGGGCCCTGTTTAAGTGTATTGCGTTGTGGTGGGAAACGTTGGGTTAGTCTTTCCCCGCAGTATGAGCAGTAGAGGGCGTTTCATGTACCTGGTCCTGCCTTGAGATCTGAAGTGTTGTGGAGGGGAATGGGTAGTTAGTTGTCCCTGATTGGTGAGCAGAGAGGTTTTGCGTTATCGCTAAACTTGTAGCTGTAAATTTGTGGGACGTATTGCTTGTGGATTTTACCATCTTACATCCAATTGTATTTTCTATTATCTCTATAAGGGGGAGATGTGTTGTAATCTACTGTTTAGTATAATGCATCCTCTCCATTGATATTCATTTATGTTTTCTTCCCTGCTGCTCAGCCAGTGTGTGAGGTCATTAGAATGTTGAGAATGTTTGTGTTTGGATGAGTTCAGTTGGAGTGAATGGGTTGAGCAGCAAGGATGCTGCTCCTGGTGGGGCGTTATCTGTAACCTGTACTAAGCTAAACAAACCTATAATGTATAACTTAAAAGGATCCATCTTCATTACAACAGACTCCCCACCTTGAAGGTTTTGGAACTGGTTTACCAAGGACCAACCACCAAAACTTATGTTTTTGTTAAGTTGATCGCCAAGTCCAAACTGTCCATAAAGGTGACAAACTTATCCAACAAGGACTGCAGACCCACGGCCCTGAGAGCCATGAGCACTGCATCGTCGACGTACAACAAGACCAGTAGCAATCTCGTTCCCACCGTGGGACAGTCAGCCTGCACTGAAAGGAGGGCTTGTTCCAGTCCATAAATATAAAGGGTAAACAAAAAAGGCGCAAATATACAACCCCGATGCACTCGCATTGTGGGGCCAAAGTGTTCAGTAGGCTTGTCCCCTGTGAATACCTCACCCCAGCAGAGGCGCTAGCATGTAAGTTCAATAAGAGGAGTACAATCTCTGAATCCACGCCCATCGAAAGGAGCAGACCCCGTAACTTCTTACGGTTAACCCTATCAAATGCAGATGTAAGGTCCATAAATGCCTGGTGGAGAGATCCAGGCTGGGCAACACTATACTTGTTTATAATTAAGTAAAGATTTAGACATTAATCGGTGGTCGATTTGCCCAGCTTGAAACCATATTGTACCTCTGTAAATATATAATTCTCATCTGCTCAGAACGACAACCTATCTAGAAGTATCCTCCCAAGGACTTTCACCACTGCATCAATGAGTGAGATAGGGCAGTAGCACTGTGGACTGTCCTTGTCCCCCTTCTTAAAGATCGGGATAATAATGGCAGAGGACCATGACAACGGGGCATCCTCTTTATCTGCAGCAGTTAAAACCAGAGTCAGAAAAACCAGAGTCAGAACTGGCCCCCCAGACCTCAATGGGGCTTGGAGCCTTGGTATGGGATGAGGCCTGAAGACCCTGGAAAACGTCCTCAAGGGTAAAGACAACTGTGGCTCTCCCCAGCGCTAGACCAACCTGAGCATCCACTCCATCACAGAGCCCAAAGTTGTACACACCCTTAAAATTATCCACTCACTGCTGCCCTGAAATATGGTGACATAAAGTGGGCCCTGAGAACTCAGCAAAACAAGGTTTGTTTGTCACCTGCCAAAAGGGGGTGCTATCTCTTGTTTCACTAGCTTGAGCTAGGTGCTCCCATGCAGACTTACGTAGAATGTGCTTATGTCTGGTAAGGGCCTTCTTATGTTCTTTGCGGCACTGGGCAACATACTACATATCTCTAGGCGGCTGTTTAAGAGCAGCCTTCAGAAGACGAAGACGCTTAGAGCAGTCTCCATCAAACCAGTTAGGGTCATCTGATTTGGGTTTTATCGCTAGGACCAATAACAATGCCAACACCTTCTGGGCGATGCATACAAATGCACTCAGGATCGCCCCGCCCGAGGCACTCATACCCAAAGGAGTAGATACCTCCTGCCGACACTCTGTGAAGAGTGAAAGGTTAAATTCCTTTGGATCGACATGTGACCACCTCAGTCATCTGCCCTGATCCGAAAGTGTGAGCCCTCTTTGTGTCTCTACCAATGGCCTAATCCCAACCGTTACTTCACCAATGACTAGTGACAAAGGGTTGTGGTCACTAAAAGGGCTGTGAATAATGTTAAATTTGAGTTGAACAGAAACAAAGGGGCTGAGACAAAAATGAAATCTATAATGGACGCACAGCCCCTCCCTTTGAACGTGGGAGAAATATGAGGCTTAGTCGAATTTACCAACTTCTCTAGGGCAAAAACCAAATTATAAGTGTATATAAAAGTTTTTAGCCCACTGCCTTCTAGAGTATGTATCATTTGGAGCCCATCTGCAATCATACATCTCGGCTTGACATTATCTGAGACCAAGGGACTGATACACAGATGGCAATTAAAATTTCCAGCTAAAACAAGCTTCTCCCGACCCACTCCGCTCCCCTCCAGAGAGTTTATGATTTTGCATTATAGAAGTTAATCAGGACGCTAGGTGTGGAACTAGAGATGTGCAGCTTAAGTGCCTGAAACAAGTATGAGTCCCAATTAAGGTGAGTCCCACAAAGCTCTAATGTCACAAAGATAACTAGGCCCCCTTTAGCCCTCCCTGATTCTGACGCCACTACAGGGTAAAGGTAGGTTTTATAACCTTCAAGGAAGAAAAGATTGCTAACTTCCCAGGTTTCCTGCAGACAAATCACGTGATATGTCTTAACAAACTGCACCCACTTATTAAGATTAAACTTTACAGACAAACCCGCAATATTGCAAGATAGCAGCCTTAGTTCCTCCCAGTTAGCAGATGGAATACTCAAGCTGGGAGTTATAGACACGGCTGATAGCATGGATGTCTCTGGAGCATCGAGTCAATCACTAGACTCAAGATTATTCAGGGGCTCAAATCTGTTACCCAAAGATAGGGGTGTGGGCACCGGCAGAATCGAGGTAGGATAGCCATAGCGGGCCAATCCGCCCGATATTGGGATCCATGAGGGCTGATACACAGTCTCAGGGTTATAGAAGAAACCCAGTGGGAGCACCAGAATGCGACCAATTTGGGTGATTTGTATGAGCCTTATGTGGTAAGTACTCGTGCAGCTAGGGTAGGTTTGTTCAAATTAACCACCACATAGTCCCCCGCCCATCTCTTAGCATCCAGGCCCAACCAGCCTACCCTCCTAACCATGATAACTGAATCCTAAATTGCCATACCCAGGTTAGAGTGAGACTTAAACCAGTGCATCACCTTGCTTTTTAACCCTCAAAGGTTTCTGGTGTAGGGTTGTTGTGTGGGGGGACATTCCCTAAAACTACCACATATGGGGATTATTCCGGGGGCAAGTTAATCGCCACCCTGGGCCGGAAGCATAATGAATGAATTGCTACAGGGGGATATGGACCCGTAACTCATAATAGAACTCATGGTTTGCATGTGGGGCAGTGGGGGGCAGACTAGGTGGCAGCAGGGGTAACAAAACGAAATCCTCTGGATTCACTGCAGCACACTGAGACCGCGCTGGGCCAGTGGTAGCAGGCACCACTCCCGGGAGAGGACTCCGATCCTTATGTAAAGCGACTAAGGCTTTCAACTGATCTCCTAGCTGCAGGGCACTAGCTTCGACGGATTCTAACCTTGAGGAGATTGAATCTAATTTGGTGTTCCCAGTGCTCCTAAGGTCTCAGGGGTGAACATCCCGTGGCTAAACAGGCTGGCCTGTAGGTTGGAAACAAATTGGTATTCATCCCCTAGACACCACCCTCACTGATGGCACCCCCTAGTGTCGGGGAAAAAACCTCCCCGGGCACATCATGAATGACCCCCGGGAGTGTACAGCACAAGGATCAATTGGTGTAGTAGTGGGGACCTCCGCAGGACTGCGTACACTAAGCGGGGTCGAGGAGGAGCCCCTCTTAGTGAGGGATAACCTTCACTCAGTGAGCTCTATCTCTTTAGAAACCACACACACTGCCCAAGAGAGAAACCCCCTCAATGGCAGTGACCCATGAGGCACACTAGGGGGACTTTGGGGCAGGAGCGGCCGCTTTCCTTTTCTCCATCTTTAAAAAGCAGTATGAAAATACATGGCTATCACAACAAACTGAAGAGCGGCCCTTCTAACGTAAGAACACCTTTCTTCCCAACCAGGAGAGTATACAACTGTTTAATGATTAGAGTCTGAGAAAAAATATCCATGGAACCGCCTGTGGTCCTTGATTAGTGGAACACCATTCCTCCTGGATACATAGGGTGCACGCTGCCCATCACAGAGAGGACTGCCACAAGAGAAGGTCACAGGTGACCACCTGCCCCCAAGGAAAGGCTCAGTGTAAATGAAGATAACAAAGGAAACGGCCCCGCCCCGGCTCTTCCTGCCAATGACGGGCGCAGGACGGGCCCGCCCTTCGCCAGGGCTTCACTCTGGCACTCCTGAACCTCGGGATGTCCCTTGTCCGCACTATATAGCGCAGGAGGCAAAGGCAGGAACGCGACAGTATCCTGGCCCCTCCTCCTCCTTGGGACAAAGCAGTCTGGGCCTTGGAGTCCCCTCAGGCCCCACCAACAAGCAACAACAAGCGTAGCGTCCCCAACTGATAAGAGTATAAAAATATCCCAGTACCTTGAAAATCTATTTCGTACTTTTGAGAACCAGCTTCAAATTTAACAACAGCTTTTTTATCAGTGTTGTAAGTAGTTTCCAGGTCCTTTGAAGTAAGTGTTGCTGTCTTCTTTCCACCCTGCAAAAGAATACGACATATAAAGAATTGATGCTCAGCAGTATTTTTATATATTTTTTCTTTTGTGAACAGAGCACATAAAACAAGTTAACCTGGAACACTGAACATGAACATGCATACATGCATGAGACCACAGTAACTTATTGCAAGTGACACTCATGTCAGTGGAACTTCAGCTTTTAACAGTAGCGGCCGGCATGAATCGGGAGTGGTGGGGCGGTCGGGGAGGGGCAGGGGTTCATCTGGGCACACACATTTTTGATGAGACATTTTCAGATAAAACAGTAACCGCATAAAATATTTAAGATCTAGTTTTTAACTCAGTAAGACATTAAGTTGCTTTGCACTGATAGTTTATACTAATTTCACGTTTTGAGAGGCCCTTTAGACTGAGAAAATGCACTCAATAAAGGTGTACAAATACCATGTTCAACTCATGTTTTGGATATGATGTGCTAAAAAAAGTGAGCCTCTTTCAGTAAAACAACAGCCACCCTACTCACAATGTCGTGTAGTTCCTACTAATCCATAGGATCTGTACTATGTTTGGACAGTATAAACTAAGGGCTTGGTGTCGAGACTGATTCCAGACACCCCCGCATGATATGTTGACCTATTGACAAGCTAGCTCACAGTGCCACCATAAGCCCCCATAACCTAGCAGGGAGCGAATGGTTTCTAGCAACTACTGAACATGACAACCCTGATTCCTCAGGAACTGTGGAAACAGTACAAAACCTTTTGCTCAGTCACTCGTGTTACCTTACTCTCAGAGAAATATACAGAGAATACACAGTGGGACATTTTCAATAATATTTATTGAACCAACATTATTCTTGCATAAAATACGTGTGCTGCAATGATTAGGAGACAGAAGCAGATAACCGTGATTGCGAGCACCAAATGCGTAAATAGTAGGTATAGTTCTACCATGGTGCTAAAGCAATGTATATATGCAGGTGTTTAAAACAAGCCAGTAATCTTGCGTACTCCTACAATGCGTACCCTACTCTAAGTGTACCTAGAGTGTATGTAGGTGTAGAGCCAAGAATCCCCCCAAGGGACGATCCAACCCCATTACCTGATGGGAAAGAGTGAATGACCCCTTCTTGGTCACGAACTGGACACCCCTCACAAGATGTCAGACCTCCGCGTGGTGATCTCTCAGCATGCAAGGACCCTTGATGTCAGCGGAAGTAACTCTACTAAACTATCAGGATGCTCACATTTTATAATAGAAATCAGCCTTGCGATGTACGCATAGATTAAGATGTTGTGGATAGGTAGCTAGCCCTGTCGCCCAGTGGATGAAGATAATGATGACATTTGTACATAGTAAGGAATGAGACCTTGTACATGATGTTCAGGGCGTTGTGATAATGTTTCACAAAGCTATATGTAAAACAAGTTTAGTTTCAGAGAAATTAGTCCAACATTGTCGTGCCTGCAAATGTATACAAAACGTCACAGCTTGGAAATGTTATTTATGAGGACAATGTACGAAATAAGTGGCTTCGCTACATGGGCCTAACTCGGGAATATAACAAGAAGAAACCAGGGTATCTATTATATATCAAGGAACAATGGTTCCTTTGGACAATAAATGGGATACTTGATAATGGTTAAGCACAATGGCAATAAACTTGGGTAAAGATATGCTGAAAGAGAAAAAGAATTATACAACCCAGAGAATAAAATGCAATGCTGTTTATGTTGTCACTTTGATATGTAGGTTCTAAGTTCACTTGGGATACCAAGCACTTTCTATCTTTACTTTACATCATTATTAATATAAACAGCAACTATTATCAAGTATCCCTTTCATTGTCCACAGGAACCATTATTCCTTGATATATAATAGATACCCTGGTTCCTTGTGAGTAGGGTGGCTCTTTTTGTCCTGAACTTGCCACCCTTTGTCCACAGGAACCATTGTTCCTTAATATATAATAAAAGGGTGGCTAGCACCCATAGTTCCCACATTTGTCACCACTTGCTTAGTGATACCACATTTATTCACATTCAATATCACTTTGGTGACGTGGCACCACTGGTCAGGACCCCTCCTCAGCATCACAAGGGATTAGAGGGAAATCCACATATTTCCCAGGTTGTAGGTAAACTCACGTGCTTGCCATATTCGATCCATTGCCCGTGTTCGTTCTTCCAGTACCAGATCCACTCAGTGGTGAGGATGTAATCCGATGGTTTGGCCACGGAGGAGGCTGTGGAGAGCCGCCGAACTGGCTTCAGTGAGGATGTCATGCTCTGAAAATCGATGTTCTGATGTTCCGAACTGTTGCAGAAGGAATAGAATAAAAACACCCATCAGGCAAGAGATTGCAAAGTACAGCGAGGTAACTAGATATAAGTGTCAGGTTACAGCCTCCTCTGGGGTGGGGTATCTGATGATCTACAGGTTAATGCAGACATCCATAAGATCAGAGTGCATCTTCTGAGCAGTGCATTTTTGGTATCTTTATTAGCACCTCTTTAGCAGACCCGATTGTAGAGGTTGGGCTTCTTTCTAACACTCATAGCCACTTGGCTTGTGAAACCTTTTTCAATATCTGGACTTCAATTGCTGCTTTTGACACTGTGCACTGACAGACTCTATTTTTGAGATTAGAGGAACTGAGTACATGGGGAAGTCTCTTAAACTGGAGTTCCTCAACAATCGGTTTAAGTTCAGCTCAGTGGTGTAACGTAACTTGAGGGGGCTCCCCTGCAAAGTACATGGAGGCCCCTGGATCCTGTCAGGAGCTCTCAGGCCAGGTGCCCGCCAGCAGTGCACAGTGCTGGAGAGGGTTTTCTGGAGCTTGCCCCTCCCCGCCACGTGGGGATGCGTGGGCTAATGTTACGCCACTAGTTCTGCCTTACACCCCTATCGATCCAGATCAGTTTCTTCCATGTAACCAGCTACAATTACACTAGTGACACACAGATATGTGGAAAGGGGACCTAGGCCCTTATGTATCAATGCCTTTCTCCATAGACACGGAATGGACAAAACCCTTTGATACATCACGCCCTTGGAATTAACAAGCTTTGACCACTGTCTGCATGTCCATGGGGCATGGATGTTGAGCAACCATCTTAAACTTTACTTTCTCAAACATGGATATTAACCTGTGGAGAAATTTCCAACCTATAACGAACAGATCCCAGCAACTTCAGAGTCCACTATCGGCATCAAACAAAATAAGAAAACCAAAAACTGTTCTAGCTCTCTCAAGTGAATCAAGTCACAAGAAGCGCCCTCTAGACTATGGGTAGACCCTGACATATCTTCCAACACTTAAGCCAAGTAGAGAAAACTACAGCCTTGATATGCCACACTTTACTTAGTTGCAAAGGAACCAAAACTCTGCAGCATATAGCTTCAATATCTTTATCTATGAGATGCATCCAAGTGCTTCACTGTCTCTCGGAAGTCTGACGCTCTTTATCGTTCAGAGGGCCACCCAAGCAATCCTCTGAGTATTCCATGGGCCAGAGCCTCCACCTTTAGTGCTGTATTTAAGGCTATGCTCACTGAGCAAGAACATGCCTTCTGGAGACCAGGGAACCTGGTAAGAGCACTAACCACAAGGGTTTGAGAATCAGGCCAGATGACCCCTTCAAGTGGCATGGTCATTGGGATCTGACTAAAATACCCCTCAAGGCCAAGTTTTTTTAAGCCACTATGACCTTTGTGATCCATATCCATGATTAAGAGGTGCTGCGATTTAGTTAAGATTCTGTTGTTTGGAATGCTTGGTTTTCACAATGACTTTGGATGTTGAATTGCCAAAATGCAAGGGGCAACTGAACTGACATCCCACACTCTGGCTCCCCTCAGCAGCCTTCTATTTGCTGCTGATGGGGTGAGGAAGAGGCAAAGGATGTAAACTACGTAAACAAGGGTCTTAGAGCCATGCTTACTTTGTGTTCCTGCAGTTGCCTTTATGTCTCCTAAGAATACGGGCAGTAGGACCGTGCTGCCAGCAGTAACACATTTCAAGCCAAGGATAGAAGTAGAACAGATCTTGATCTGTTCAGAGCCACAAAGGATGCACTCAGAGACAGACAATAGGAACCAAGTGCTTGGCAAGTGTTCGACCAGCTCCAACATTTAAAGGTGTGTGTGGAATAACTGGGATGCAAGAAAGGGCTGTCCCTTTGTGATGTATGTCCTTAAGAGATGGTTTGCATATGTGAGAGGGTCAATCAGTTTTAGAAAAAGCTAGTGGGATGAGCTAAAGTACCTACTGACTGTGACCCAGAGAATATATTTTCATGCTCCTACTCATTCAACAGCTCAGAAAGGTCTCTTGTTTTTTTATTTGAAAAATGAATATGAACAATTTCTCGAAAACAGATCAAGCATCATTCATTGGCACAAACTCATGGCATTTGTTAACCATTCACCCTGCCTGTGCAATCAAGAATCTAGATGAAGCACCCTAGCTAGGGCCTCATATTTCCCAACAATTCACCCTGTCTGTGTACCATGTACCTAGATGAAGCATCTCATCCCCCGGCTTATGCATCTGACAACCAATCACCCTACCTGTGTACCATGTGCAAATGAAGCACTCCACCCAGGTCTCTAACCACCATCAACCCTGCTGTTTAACCAAGTGTCTAGATGAAACACTCCCTCTGAAATTCCCCAATCCAGGAACTGAGCATTCCTCAGCTCCCACACATATCACCAAGAATACAACCCCACTGACCCTTAGATCTTCTTCCATCACACGGTATGCTCAGTGAATAATTCCGATTGGTACCTGGTGTTGTTTGGGTCACTATAGGCTTTCTCCATCTCCTCCATCGCTGGAAGATCTTTCCATTCTCCTGTTCCTTCCAATATCTGCCAGCGATAGGGCAAATAGTAGTGCACCTGGGCACATTTATCTGAATGAAGAAAAGAAGTCAGTAGTTAGGGACACGGAGAAAGAAGAGTGATAGTGTGCAGTCTTTTGGGCAACACTATGGTGGGTGAAGAGGAAACATTTAGATATGCAGTCAGCATTGACGCCAAAGTCATAAAATAAGAAGAAGCCAACATCACAATTCCTCCTTCACTTCGGGTCCACAATATCTGCTGGCAAAGCGGGCAGTCAAATCTGCAAAAAGCTAACATGGAATAGATATAATTGAGGACACTGGAGATTTATTTAAAATGTTGTTATTGTTTTGGGTCCATGTTGTTGAAACTAGTAAATACTCTACAGCCACAGCACAACCCCGCGTCTCGCTATCAACAGTAGGTTTAGCAACAAATTCTCTGCTGGTATGGAGGACCAACAGCATCATAGCATGGCAACAAAGTCATCATCATTATTCATCAAGAAGGGAGGTTGTGCAGTCTTAGTTATTTTGGAAACTTTAGACCTGGCATCTTTGGATTGTTTTTCTCCTGTCTTTTCTGCTTCTGGCCTTTTGTTTTGACTGTGTCCAGCATTTAATTTTTTCTGGTTTTAGTACCCTGGGCACTTTACCACCGCTGATCAGTGCTAAAGGACAAGTGCTCCCTGTGTAAATTGTGGTTATGATTGGTTATCCATGATTGGCATATTTGATTTACTGGTAAGTCCCTAGTAAAGGGCACTGTGTGTGCCCTTGGCCTGTAATTCAGATGCTACTAGTGGGCCTGCAGCACTGATTGTGCCACCCACATGAGTAGCCTTGCAACCATGTACCAGACCTGCCACTATCATTGGAGCTGCCCAGTAACCTCTGAGTAGCCTTGCAACCATGTCTCAGACCTGCCACTATAATTGGAGCTGCCCTGTAACCTCTCACAAGTGAAACGTCCAATTGGGAAGAGATCGAGATTTGGAGTTTGGGGTCCTTGAACTCACAATTTAAAAATACATCTTTTAGGGAAGTTGGTTTTTGGATTGTGTGTTTGAAAACGCCACTTTTAGAAAGTGGACATTTTCTTGCTGTACCATTCTGTGCCTCTGCCTGCCTGTGGAATCCACGTCTGGAGGTTGACAGTTGGGCTGTTTGTGCTTTCACTCTAGAGAGTCACACAAAGGGAGCTGAGGTGTTCCCTACATATCCTGATGGCCCATCACCAGGCTTATGAATCTTCCTGAGCTAGAGTGGTGGGAGGGGTTGTCAGCGACACCTAAATAGGGCTGTGCCTGTCCTCACACATAGCTGTCTCCACCCCCTTGTAGTGTGTGTGGAGCCAGGCCAGGGAAAGGCAGGGTCTTGTGCACTACAAAGACTTTCCTTTGAAATGTGCCTACTTCAAAGGCAGAAACTAGCAGTGGCGGCTGGTGAAATTTTAAAGTGGTAGGGCGTAATTACCTCATCGATTTTGAATATGTGCACTTAACGTTCTAAACCAGCTTTTAGGGGGTGGGGACAGTTGCTACCATGTAAACATAAATAAACAAGCCCTCCTGTCTCCCTGGACTGATCCAAATAAAGTTATCTGCCAAGTGGCTGGCCCCATGTCGCCTGTGAGCCTTCAGTCTGTCCCAGCTTTTTATTTAACATCAGTCTGCATGTTGTGATAGTGTAGACCCAAAATACAGGGCTGGGTTAAAAGCATAACCATTAGCCCCACAGCGCAATAACCTGTTGACTAACATTTTATGACTCGCTGATAATATTGAAAGTGACTTCGATCCACTTGTCAGTGGTATAAATAAAATGGTTTGTGATTTTTCTTCCTTTTTTCCTTTTTTCTCTATCCATAATTCTTACATTATTGGGTGGTAAATAAAGTTTTAAAAGATGTGATATGAAAGATTTTTATTGTGACCAGAACCAATTCCTCACTGCCCACAAAGAGAACATACAATTGCTGTAACTTTTCTGACAATATGACATGGTTTATCAGGCAAGAGGAGGGTGGAGCTGAGGTGCAGATGCTTGCATTACGTTGACACGGCTCTGAAAACATATGCGGGTGTTAAATACACCGTTATTGTCCAGAGCAATGAGAACCTTCTTGAGGTTTGGTTCATTGGACACAGCACCACATGCATAGGCCCTCCCTTATGGCAATATGATGTGTTAACGCAGGACCAGGATGCCTGAAGAGATGCAAGAAAAGGAATCAAATATACTGGCAACATGCGAACTTCCATTCTGCAAATTCACAACTAAATGGACACCTCTCAGGCTCCCTCAGCCTCCATTCTCGAGGGACTGAGTTCCCTTTCTAAAATTAGTGGGGGAACTCTGTGTACCCACATCTACCCAGATTCGTACCCTACCCTAAGGTTACTTAAAAGTGCCAGTGGTAGACAGGACAAATAGAAAGGGTACAGAAAGAATAAGGAAGGGACCTAGTAAATTGAATGAGTATGATCGTTGCTAAAATTTGAGTTTTTTCTGTGGGATTGGGACAGCCTCTGAGCCGTCCAGGAATCTGAAGTGGCAACAGGGCAGCTAAAACGCAGATATGTACTACTGTCTTGTGCATTCCACAGACAGCACCCTGTTGCACATTAACTTCCATTCTGGGTCAAATAAACTGCTGAGATGCCGCTCCATTAAGAGACATTTCATCCCAGAAGTATTAATCTTATCAACTTCTGATGTAAGAAATTTCTGTGCCCTTATTAGCCAGCTTCAATGTCGAAAAACAAAAAGGGAAGTAATAAAACAGTACCTTCTGTCATTACTGGGCCCACCGCCTCTACTGGGCCCACCGCCTCAGGTCCTTCAAAATGTATTCTTTTTACTGTGGCTCGAAAGAAATGTGAAAGTTAAACAGAGTCCAGGTCATACGTCAGAACTGAAGGCAGGCTCATTAAAACTGCTTTATTTCTTGTTCACGCTACATACTGCTGGCATTACTAGCTTTGTGCGAAGAGCTAGCATACAGCAGTAGGCCTTGCAGCCAGGACCGGAGCACTCACATGAGAGTGGGCTCTCTAAGTGCACTTCACATGCAGCAGCGAGACACTCACGGAAGAAGCGAGTTCTAATTCTTTCTTCTTGCGAGCGTTTACTTACTGCTGATTAGATGCTAGGAAGGGCTGGGGAGGAGCCGGTGAGTCAGTCTCCTTCCTGGACTCCTCCCCAGCCCCTCACAAAGTCCAACCAACAGTGAGCAGAAAGAAAAGAGGGTGGAGCTCATGACTTTCCTCCAAGCCTGCACCACCCACTACTGCTTTGAATGTGCTTGTCTGTCCTGCCCCCACCCATTGAAACCAATGGCACCCAGTTGGCCACGCCCAGGGTCACAAACATATCACCCTAGTGCCGATCAAACCACTGGCACTAACAAGAGGCCACACCTCTTCAATGACGCAAGCACTCTCACTTGTGCCTCAGAGGCGTGTGAAAATCTCGCTCGGCACAGGCGCAGTTGCATGCCCTGTAACGAAATAAAACACACATCTCGCGCCTGATGGAGCAGCCAGTCCTTTCACTGGACTGCTTGTGAGTTTTATTCTTCTCCTCTTTCTCTCCTCCTCTTCTGTGTGGCAGGGCACCGCCGCTTTTGCCCACATGCACCAACCGCCCCTGGAAACTAGTATAAATACTGAAGCTATGACGCTGCAACTTCAGAATACTTCTGGACTAAGAGTATGTTCTGCCTAGAAGAAGAGCTAGAGAAGCTGTACGAGCGGAACTGCCACACTGCTTGTTGCTGGTTTGTGCTGGCCCACTGCTTGCTGCTTCTGTCTTGGGCAGTAAAGGACTGGACTTTTGCTTTCGGTCCCCTGCTTTTCAAAGTTCTCCGAGGGCTTGTGTGTGCTTTCCTCCTGTTAAGAAGTCTCAGGGCCATCAAAGACTTCATCTGCAGCCCCTGAACTCCTCTGCTGGGAGTTCTGACCTGCCAAGTGGTGCCAATTCCAGTTCTGGGCCCGTGGAGGTGGTTTTGCTGCAAAGGACTGAAGAAAATCCATGCATTGACCTCCAGCGCCTGTTTTCCGTGACAAAGCACTGCCATGCGGCTGAAAAATTAACACATCACTCAGATGCGTCTGAAAAATCTACACAGTGTCTGCGTGCAGCTGAAAGATTGACGCAGCCCGAGTCCTGAGCATTGTGTCTCCAACGTCCAAGAAACCAGCTCCGACTCCGATGCAGGCCCTCCTGTGCGGCTGAAGAAATCCACGCATCACCTGCTCGCTGCTGGAAAATTGACGCAGTACCTGTTTTGCCACCATCGCATTGACCCAGCGCACCCGGATTTTTGACGCATTGCACCTGTGCACCAAGTTCTTCATCGACGTTGCCCAGCAGTAAGGAACCCAGAACCGTGTGTCTGGAAACTAACGCATCACATCCCCTCACAGTAAGGAACCGACGCACCACCTCCCCTGACAGTAATGAACCGACGCATCGCCTCCGCTGCGCTGCAGTAAGGAACCGACACATCACCTCCTCTGGCAGTAAGGAAATGATTGGGTCTTTCAAAAGGCATGTAAAGTGACGCACAAAATCACACAGGAGAGCCTGTAGGATGATCCCTTTCAGGACGAAATCCCTCACCCACCATAGGTGGCATGCTTCATCATTTGGGTTTCTCCTCTCGGTGAGAATTCCTAGTCTCACCGAGGGCTACGACTCCCTCTCTGAGAGGAAGGAGCTCAGGGATGTTTTTGTATTCCTACTCTACCGAGGATATACTAAATCCAATCGATGAAAGACAAAGGTCGGTCAGGTAAGGGTGCAGCGCAACTAAGAATAAACTGTGAAGAAGTGATCTTAAAACTAACCAGCGCGAACAAAAGGGAAACCTTTAATAACTTGTTCTTGCTGTCAGGATTAAAAGACAGTGCACCTGCAGTATGGATTTAAAACCGCATGTGTAAGACGAAGAGGTCTACATGTTTCAGTGAGGGCGACCCATCTGGTGTCAAGGCTTTCGTCAGGACCTAAAAAGGGGGTGCTGCTGCTAGAAAATAGTGGAATAGTGCAAAATAATACAAATAACTTTGTTCAAACCTGCTATTTTCAATTCCTGATATTTACTGGTCATGCCCGTAGTGCACGGATAAGGAGCCTCACCTCTACCTGGGAGTAAGGAACTGACGCACCGCTTTGCTTTTCCGGCCCCTCACCATCCTTGCATCTGCTTTTGTCTTTGATTTTGACGCATCCTGGGTAATTGGTGATAAAAGTGACGCATCCGTAGTTTCCTATGGACTGAACTATTTTAAACCTTTTAAAAGTGATATCTTGGCTTGTGTATGTTGGATTTGTGTCGTTTTGGTCTTGTTTTATTCAGATAAATATTGGTTACTTTTCTAAACTGGTGTGGTGTCATTTAGTAGTGTTCTCACTGTGTTACTCTGTGTGTTTGTACAAATGCTTTACACATTGCCTCTGAGATTTCATAACTCTGTTCTACCAGTGGCGAGAGAACTGGTCAATCTATCTCTGTCATCTGCATCTGTACCTCCTTTTTGGAAGCATGCTAAGGTAATACCTCTCCTAAAGAAATCATCTTTAGAACCTTCGGAGCCAGGCAATTACCGTCCCATCTCTCAGCTGCCTTTTTTGGCTAAAGCTACGGAATGTCATGTAAACCATATTCTCACTGAGTTTGTAGAGCAAAATGAAATCTTGGACTCTTCACAAAATGGCTTTCGATCTCGCCACAGCACCGAGTCTGCTCTGCTGGCAGTGATTGAAGAGATTCGCAGTAACTTGGATGATGGTAACTCCACGGCCTTAATTCTTCTTGACTTAAGTGCCGCCTTCGACACCGTCTCCCATGAGTTATTGATACGGCGGCTACAGGGGATTTGGGTCGGAGGTTTGGCTCTAGCCTGGTTTCGTTCTTTTCTGGAAGGTAGATCTTTCCAGGTTACGGTGCCACCCTACCACTCCCAGGAGCACGCCATCAGATACGGGGTACCTCAGGGTTCGATACTGAGCCCTCTGCTCTTCAATATTTATGTACAACCCTTGGCTGTGGTAGCAAGAAGAAGAGGGTTGTCGTTGGTGTCTTATGCCGACGACACCCAATTGGTCATTGCGATCTCTAAGGAGCGCAATAATAATCTTGTTAAATTTAAAGAAGATATGCAGGTGATTGCCGACTGGATGACAACAAACTGCCTGCAGCTTAATGCAAGCAAGTCAGAGATACTTTTGCTTGGGAAAGATAGTGATATGTGGTCAGAGCAATGGTGGCCAGACAAATTAAAATCCGCACCATTGCCTAAAGAGGTGGTCAAGAACTTATGCTTCTGGATCGATAGAGGCCTGTCCTTTGACATTCAATCTAAATTAGTTGCAGGGACCTGTTTTGGACTCCTGAGGGGGTTAAAACCTCTATTGGGGTTCTTTGACCCTAAAATCCGTCAAACCCTTCTACAGGCCACGATCTTGTCTAGGCTAGACTATGGCAACTCCCTATATTAAAGTTTTGGCAGCTAAACTCTGGAACTCTCTTCCAGTTTCCATCAGAGGGCTCCAGAATCATCTGGCATTCCGTAAAGCCGTAAAGACCTGGCTTTTCCCGGCATAACTTCTTCTTGTGTTCTGGGCGTTCTTTTAGTCACCTGTACTTTGGGTAGCGCTGGGACGCCCCGTTGCTGGGGCAGCTACGCGCTGTATAAATCCAAATCAAATCAAATCAAATAAGCCTGACTGCTCGTGCCAAGCTACCAAGGGAGTGAGCAGGGGGTTATCTTGGGTGTGTAACTCCCTTCCCTGACTAGAATAAGTGTCCCAACTTGGACAGGTTTCAACTAGAGTCCCCCATTACCACTGCAGGAAACATTTAGGGCCTGATTCTGATGCGGTTAGGAAAGCATTCACACCAAGGGCCCCATTACTATGCGGTTAGAAAGGCCTCCTAACTGCATTTGCTCCTTCCGAATCGGATCGGGAACGTGTCTTCCAGACCGAGGGCCAGATTACGATGCGGTTAGGAACATAGGCTCCCACAGAAGTCAATGGGAGTCCAACCAAATTGTATCTGGAAGCATCCGGATGCATCATACTCGATCGGTCGGACTCTCCCAAACTGAGTCGGTCGGTAACCATTTCCAAACCGATTTGATCGGGAAAATTTCCTAACCGCATCAGAATCGGGCCCTTAGACAGTACTGGAGTTCCAACCAAGAGCAGCAGTGAATATAAATGTAGGGCTATTTATTTAAATCACCTATACCTCTGAGAGCCAAAGAGCACTAGCCATTAGATAAAGTCTGCCTGCATCTATGGTGTTGAGAAGGACATTAAAGTGTGGAGACACAAGGTCCCTGCAGCTGTTAGGACTCCGATGGCACCAGTATCTCCATTGGGTGCTCTGCCTTCCAGTGTTCTAACATGACATAACCTCTGTGGTGCAAGTAGCTTGTGGAAACAGCACTGGGGATCCGATTGTTACTAAGCATTCTTTACTATGTAGTACAAACAGCTAGGAAACAGCTTGGCCTTCATCTCTCTCCAGGAGCGGTACCTCCGTTAGGGTGTTGTCGCACTCATATTTAGCGCCCTACGCTCCAATTAAATATACTATTATTAGCAGTCTGCAGCCATCATTAAAAATATTTTTCTGCTTCAGGCGTAGTCTGTAACTAAAGTGAGCACCACGCGCCTGAGGCGGGTCCAGGCAGTGTGATCCTGAGGTGGTGGGGCTTACAACTGAAACAATATTGCCATTTGCCAGTCAGACACGCACCTTATAGAAGCCAGCGCACCTAAGTGCACATGTTGGGTTGGACGGCTGCCTTTCTCCAGCCAGCCTGACATGCGCACTAGGCTTCTCTCACAGTCTCGCCAGGGTGCACATTACTGAGCCAGGGGTGATTCAAAGCTGTAGCCCCCGGTCTCAGTAATGAGCAGTGAGGTTCCCTGCCCCAGCCTATCCTGGCGCTGCTGCAACAGCAGGAGCAGCGTCAGAATTGGCTTACAGGCGCAACGCGACCTCTGAACTTTGCTGCAATGTGCACGTGAGGTAGCGCAGGCGTGGGATGAGGCTGTCTCTCTCTCCCACCTGGCCTTTTCGTGTGGCACACAACAGGCGTTGGTTGCTAATCCTAAATCGCACGCATTTGAAACCTGAGAACTTCAGCTGAGTTCAGTTCAGTTTCCAGTCCACAGGTAAATTAATCAAATTAAATTAGTTGGCGACTGGTGAGTGGTGACTGTGATCTGCGCACTACACTTGAGTTAACTATGGCTAAGATTTAATTTGACTCACTGTCTGTGACCGTATGATGATGATGGGGGAAGTTGGGATGGGGAACAAAGATATTCAAAAGAGAGCTCCGAGCCTGTCATGGTTTCCACATACTGGGGGTTCCACGAAAGTTAATGTGCGAGCCGGATCAGGAATAATAGATTCCTAGGAGCGCTTCTTCCCATACAGTGTGATATGATATATTATTTTTTTGGTATATCCCTCAATCGGACCACTGTGACTGGATATTTGATGGTATATTACAAAAACAATGGTTCTGGTGGACAATGTACGGATGAATGATATATAACTGCATGTAGCAAATTCAAACCAGAAAATAGGATGTCAAAGGAAGAAAGAGTTATACACAAAACAATACAGAGTTCAATTCTTATTTTATACAATTAATGTTTGTATTTGAAAATTTGAAAGTGCTCGGTGTCCCATTGTGAAAAAAGAGAACCACAAAAGAAATGTGACATAATGCATTATGTAAAGGGTTTCTTGAATATACATCAACGACCATACACAAATATGCAATGTCCTACAAGGGCCACCTTTAGGATTCAAAGGGGCCAGAAATGGTTTGTTATAACATGAGTCGACAACGTTTCGACCCGGTAAGGGATAAGGGGTCTCAACAGGACCTTAAAATAAGGAACATCTGGGGATTCAATGAGTGAATTGACCAAATAAGGAAGTGTACACCATATAAAGTGGAGAGGTGTGGTGCAGCAGCCAGGGCAGCTGACTTCGGAGCACAGGGTTCACGGTTCAATCCCCGGCTCCGGCGGCAGCTCAGCACCATGTGACTCTGGGCAATAACTCACTTAATTTCCACAACGGCCCCCAGCGCCTTGAGACCCGTAAGGGTGAGTAGTTCGCGCTTTACAAATACAGATTTAGATTATCTTTTTTTAGATTTATAAAGTGAGACTACTAGGGGAATGTTACTCATGTAGGGCCCAGCCGGGCACCTAGTGAGGGTGGAGAAGAAGAAACAGTAAGATGGAAGGATATGCCGCAGGATATGGATTCCAAAACAGTAGTTTGCGAGCCGGTATCAGTAGCAGATGCGGCGGCTATCAAAGGCGGCTTTTTTAGCATTATTCGGACCGGAAATGATAATCCGTGTCAACGTCAAAGAATAATAATGGTGGGCTGCCGAGTTCAGCCTCACGGCGCCGATGCTGCTTGGATATTTGATAGGGCAATACAGAGCAGAAAGGGGAACATACCCTGGGCTGGCGGTGTCCCCAGCTCCATGGTTCACAGTAAATCTGCCTTGCTTTGCCCTGGGGAGCCTTGCTGCTATGTTGTTGCCATGGTAGTGCGGCCTAGCATTTCCAGGAGACTTCATACTTCATTGCAAACTGCAATGAAGTATGTTTGAGGAGGCGAGGCTGGTGGCGTTGCATATGCATGCACCAAAACGTACTTGCAACACACGATGAGTGAAGTTTTCCCATGACACAATCAGGAAAAGAAATATATGCTTAGGCAGCCAAACGTGCTTTTTTGGCCCTCACACAGTATCATGTTCTGTCACCTGTATGCATACTGGTTGCCTGTAGCTGAACTTGATACAGTCACTCATTGTTGATTTTTTTCTGCACATTAGAGTTAGAGGGTTTACAAGAGACCTACTTCCCACACTATTCTTGATGTTCGGAGAAGCATACTAAGAAGCATGTGCTTGTGCCATTGGGCAGCAGCCTGAGGTGGACAAGGGGCTGGCAAGCGGGGAGTCGTTGTTTGTTTCCTGGTGGTGGGACACATGTCTACTTGAAGTCGCTATTATTGGGTAGGCTATCAATGGGTTCCGCACTTCCAGTGCGGGTTTTCTTGAGGAGGGCGGGGTGTGCTGGGTCCGGTGAGTCTGGTCCTATATACGTATGTGGAAGTGTGGGAAACTCGTTTTAGAGTTTTCTGCCCATTCTTGTCACCACTGTGGAGCCCCAGATCACCAGTGCAATTCATAGGCAGCCACACCAAGCAACTGCACCGGATTGGCACTCCCGCGCCCCCAACTCCCAGTTATTACTGCAGTGAATTCACAACCATGACTGTGCGCAGTGTATGTTGAATGGCGCTCTACAGGCTGCTCTTTGTGGCCACATTGCAAAATGGTATAGCCTTCTAAAACTGCCAAATGTATGCTTGGCCGGGGCCTTGTAATCCAGGTTTCTGTAAGGAAAGTGAGGTCACCAACCAACATCACTATCAAATGGAATTTCTATATTGATGTCATAACTACACTTTCACAACTGCCTTATTAACCTTTTTGCTTTCTCAAATTTGCTTGAAAATGCACCATTTGCCCACTCTTTTTTTGACAAATTTCTCAGGGGCATGGAGTCAATTGGGGGTCGCCAGGGGTCACAACTGCGACCCCCGCAGCAACCATTTGCGACCCCTGACACTTCGTGTGTGACCCCTGGTCGTAGCCTGTCATAAAATATGTGTGTGATTATGTTGTCATACAAAATTCACTTTGCATTTCCTCAAAGGCTTTCAAATATACATTATCAGTGACTCGGATGGCAAAGGGCCAAAGGGAGTCACGATACAGATTGTCACGAGAGTTGCAACACGGAGAAAATTAATGTGCAGTACAGGAAGGAGGGGAAAACAGAAAGTTAAACTCGACCTTCCTGCAGAAGTTAAGTTCGTTTTTTCCTATGTAAATTCTCCTAGTTAAAGACAGCAGGGCCAAAGACTGCTTCTCTTCCTGTATAAAACGGTGAAGTGGAGGGCAGTGATATTATGCGCCAGGTGATTTTGAAGCACTGAGAGAGGCCCAGTCAGGGAGTCTGGGAAACTGCAAAAAGCGAAGTACTCTGTTCATAGGAGATTGGACTGAATTTCACGTTTGGTACCGTAAGTCAAAGTTAATTTATTCAGAGTCACACAGGTATACAGGATCAACGCAACATGAAGGGGTCGGGTGATAGCAATATTGTGGGTTAGGATGGTGGCATAAAGGCTGCACAAAGGGGATAGTGTAATACTGAGACAGGAATTATTCAAAAAATAGAACAGGAGATCTAGAAAATGTTGAGCCTCTGACAGGTGAGGAGAGATCAGCTGCACGTGCAAGCATGAGAAAGGGTGTAGAGTAAACGTTGGTGAGTATAGATAAGAATATACAGCTTTTTGAGATTGGTCAATGGGAAGATAAATAAAAGGCGGCAAAATGAAAGAAAGTGAAGAACTGAGAGGATGTGTGTGATATTGGGTGATATCAACTTGGCTAGCATACTTTCCATTGTTCTATACTAGTTACAAATCTTTCTGAACCCTGCATCTCAAGATACTCTCTGATTCTGCTAATGTATTTTTGATTTGAATAACGTATGTTTGCTTGTAGAGAAGTTAATTTATACCTGCATGAGATTTTCCCAACTCTTTGTATGATGTATTAGCCAAAGGTCAGATGCCTCTCTTCCTGTGTTTGCTACAGGTAAAATGTCGCGTGATGTCACTTCCTGTGATGTCATGGGATGGGTCAAAGGTCTCATGATGTCACTTCCTGTGGTGTCACTAGGTCAAAGGTCTTGTGAAGTCACTTCCTGCGACATCATCTGGGAGTAAGAGGCTATGTGATGTCACTTCCGCTACTCCTGTCATTTTGGTGAATTGACATCCATGCTCGGGGGAGAATCCCCCTTTATGACGGTCAGGCGCACTCGCTCGTTCGCCACAGGTCAGTCTTACAGACCTTTAAAATGTCACCAGCCGACACTGTCTCTCTCTCTTCTGGGCATCACCCCCTGCAAGAAGAATGTTGACCCTGAGCACTCACTTTGGTTTCTACAGAATTTCCAGATATGATGGAGGCAGATCTGGTTTGGATCCTTTTCGTCACCTTGAGGTGAAACCATTGGAGAAGCTTCCGGCTGTGAACCTGTAGTGAGAGCAAGAGTAAAAAACAAAAAAGGGAAAGAAGAAATTAGAATTATTGAAATAAAACTACTATAGTCCTATGGCTGTCCAATTCAGATAGAGTAGATGAAAAGGTAGAACATGCTGTATTCATCCTCCAGAATATAGAATGCCATCATGACCCCCATTCGGACCATGATCTCCTTGCCATCTTTTAAGAGCGAACTTCAATGCTTTCGTCTTGACCTTCACATTTGCCCAGTGTCTTGATTCCCAAAATGTGGTCTTGCTCTCTTTTACTCACTAACCCTTTCACGAAGTAGAGATTTGATTGCTGATGTGTCTCATGCTTCTCCCTCCAAGGGAAATATTTTCATTCTTTTTGTCAATTTTTGCACTAGAAATGCACTATATAACTGCCCCTGTATTGCGTATGTTTGCGAATGATGATCACTTCATTGTAACGTATTATTGTCTTATTTGCTACTGTGTTCATTGTGTATATGTGAAGTGCCTGGTGGCCCGCAGCGCTTGGAACCACACCCCCCCCCAACACCCACAGACCACGCACAAAACCTCACCATCATCCTGGACTCCTCACTCTCAATGAACCGCCAAATCAATGCAGCTTCGTCCTCCTGCTTCCACACATTCTGCCTAATTTGTAAGATCTTCAAGTGGATCCCCACTGAGCCTAGGAAAACCGTCACCCATGCTCTCAGCAGCAGCAGACTACACCAGCACCACCCAGAATCTCCTAAAGAAACTGCAGAACATCCAGAACGCCTCCGCCAGACTCATCCTGAACATCACACGCTATAGCCACATCACTGGACACCTGAGAGACCTTCACTGGCTAACTATCAACAAAAGAATTACATTCAAGCTCCTCACACACGCCTACAAAGCCCTCCACAATGCTGGACCTGCATACCTAAACCACCACCTTTCCTTCTACACAACCACCAGACAACTCCGCTCTGCCCAACTGGCCCTGGCCACCATCCACCGGATCTACAAGACCACTGCTGGAGGAAGATCCTTCTCCTACCTCGCTGTGAAGACCTGGAACTCTGCACCTCAGGCAATCACCATAGCTGCCGCAATTCAGGAAGGACCTCAAGACCTGGCTCTTCGACTGAAGCGCAGATCCACCTTATGGGTGATTAGCCACGCTTTATAAAATACTGATTTATTGATTGAAGTGCTCTGATTACCCTTGTATGTGCCATATAAAACTATACATACACAAATAAATACAATAAATTCATCATGCCTTTAAAACAACCTGTCCACTGACTCTACAGTCCCACAACCCCTCCTCTGCCATTCCATGTATGCCCTATGCATTCATATTACTGTACTCCCATGATTACCACTTCCTTGGAACCCCAGCTAGGAATGTGTAGTAATGTGGTCCACGCAGGTAGGATGTAGATTAAGTTGATTTATTGAAGTAAGTTACATGTAGATAAGTTCTTGTGAAGCAGGTAGTTAGGTTCTGTAGAGTAGCCCCACCAGGAGCAGCCTGCCTGCTGCTCAGCCCATTCTCAACTGTCACACTTCACCTCTCAGGCACCCAACAGTCCAATACGCATCATCACTCCAACATTCCATGCAGCACACAGCACATTCACACTGGCTGAGCAGGTGGTGAAAATGGCAGATCAATAACATGAGCAGGATACTACATATCCCCCTTTCTTATACAACAGAAGCATAAGTCCTATACCGAAATTAAGATATAACAATAAGAACCCAAGAAAGGAATAAATGAGAGGAACACTAATGCAACAGAATAAAAGTGATGGAAAAGAACAGATAGTAACGAGCGAAAAGATAGGTGGAAGAAAACTAAGAGGACTCAATGGGTAAATGACACAAATAGAAATGACCCATCCTCTCCAACAATGAATTATGAAAGGGAAGAAAACAGTAATAAGGCGTAAGAAACAACAAGTAAGCAGAAAGACATAGACGCACCAATGACTACCTCCAAACACACCCACTGGCCAGGCAGGCAAGCAAGAAAGGAAGGACATGGCACGACAAGAACTAAACACCAGCCTTATAAGCAGACACACAAAGAAGTAAAGGGCAGATCTCCTCCTAAACAAGCAAGAAATAGGAAGAAACTACAATGAGGGAAAGACTGGGGACAAAGGAAGACTAACAACCAATATTAGTACAGACACCAAAAATGAAAAGAACATATAACATCACTTGGAGAACTGAACAGGAGAGAAAACAGAGAAGATGAGAAGAAAAATACAAAAAGTATAACTCATCCTCCCCATTTTCAAATTGACAATGTATAAGCATAACGTTGCAAGTAAATAACAGCAAAGCTTAAGTGTAGACTTAAAATAAACTGCACCCCAACAGGGGATTGATAATGTAGAACATGGGAAAGACATCCATTAAGGACAACCCTCGAGTGAGGGTAACCCCTAGTAGGGATGGGACAAACACCCCATAGAACACACCCTGAGTAAGGGTAATAATGTACCACAAGTACGTGTAGATGGGACTAAGACCCATGACCTACCCCAGACATAAGGGAGGTAAACTAATGTAAATGGGACTAAAACCCATGTCCTACCCCCAGTCATAGGGGAGGAAAACTAATGTAAATGGGACTAAAACCCATGACCTACCCTTGACATAAGGGTGGATAGCTTATGTGAATGGGACTAACACCCATGGCCTACCCCCTGACAAAAGGAGGTAGCAACTGTAAATGGGAAAGAACCCATGTCCTACCCCCAGACGTGAGGGAAGGAAAACTTTATGTAAATGGGACTGTGACCCATAAAACGATGCCCTGTGTGAGGGTAGAAACCGTAAATAGCCCATGTAAGCAAATGTGGATAAGAGAATGGGGCTGGAACCCATTCCCATGAAGAAGGTGTGTACCCAATGTCCATGAAAATAATGTGTAGTGCTAACAAATCCATAGCTAGGAGAGATATGGTACATCCGTGTAAAGAGATTGATACAATGCAGTAATCACAACCTAGCAAAAAATAGGTTTACAACCAGAATTACATTAACGTTTGCTAACAATTGACGTATAGGGTGTGCGTGTCACCGTAATTCTGTGATACACACTAAAATACGTGAACAGAAAAGCTTTGAAGAGATAGCGAAAAGCTGACTGTGGCTTGAAACACCCTCAAGCACTGTCTGCTAAAATCCAACGTGCATTAAGAATATGGAGGACATCCTCGTGCATAGAAAGCACATCAAAGAAGTCCAGCATGCAAAAAGCGTCCGGTTGTAGGCACCCTCAATGAATAATATGCCGATGGAGTATTCAGTGAGCCAGAGATTGGCTCGAGAAATAACAGCCACCAGGTGTACTTACGAAGTTCCCCGCTCGTTCGTGTAATATCCTTTTTCATGTTCCTTAAAAGTGCCAGGGTCCCACAGGAAACATGGATACAACCTTGGTGGTAACCCCCTGCAAATGTCAAGTTGCAGCTAGTACATGTCGCTTTATCCGGAAAGAAAATATGGGAAAATCCAAGACCGCCGTTTCCATGTTGACGCCAAACAAAAGATGGCGGCATGCACGGCACGCCGTGCCGGATGGCTCACGGCACGCTCGTTCGCCCAACATTGTCACTCAGGAGTCCTTTCACAGAGGGAGCTCGTGTCGTCATAGGGGATCCTTGAGGAAATACGCGCGGCATCACCGTTGAGGTAAGATGCGCGCGTTATGACTGTTAAACCGCTGGGAATCCAAACCACAGAGCAGCGGTTAAACGGCTACGAGAGGCGGGTTTCAGATGAGAGAAATTGACAAAAAGACAAACTGACTCACCAGCATGTCCCGCCCGAAACACCGGTGTCGTGTCAACAATGTGAAATCCCAGCATGGGAGACAGACACAATGTAGGCAGAAAATAAAGTGCCACCGCTACCTTGTGATGCCATGCAGAAAGTCAGTCACACTATATCCACAGTGATGGACACGACCCAAAACAGCTCCTTTGAATGAATCTTGAGGAAAGCATGAAAAATGCCTCACTAGTGAAACATGAATATTGTAGAACACCAACAAAGTCAGTTGGAGGCAAAAGTTCTCCAGCCCGGATGGGCAGAAGTACTTGAGTTGACACATGTTGACGCAGCATAGAAGCTCACTGACCTCCAACAACACCTTTTGGCTCTATGGAGCTACGAGACACCCACACACCGAAGCACCGTGGTGGCAGGTTGTAGCCAGATGCAAACACTCTATAGTAGACAGGACTCATTTGCGCTGCAACCGTTGCTGTTGAAGATTATGGGAAGAGGCCATTCTTCCCATCCTTGTAGACAAGCAGTATGTTGGATGGTTAGATGACAGAATCAAAGAAAGTAATCCAGATGAGTACAGCACGCCTGGGCTAGGGCTGTCAGATGGTGTTTACACTGGTGGGGCTGAGAGGCGTAGTGCTTCATCTTTACTTGTTTCTTGTTGTCTTCTTTGTTTTTCTGTGAAGGACTTCTTTCTTCCTTGTTGACGTCTTTGTTGTTCTGTGTAGAACACCCATGTATCGTGTTGAGAGTTTTTCCTTTCCTGTGGATACCTCCTCTTGTACTTTGTGTTGCCTGTGACTGTCCGTTCTGTAGATTGTTTCATCTTCAGGTCCTCTTTTGTTTGCCAGGTCCCTGAGATCCGCTTGTAGAACGTAGGTAGTCACCAACTCGTCGCCAAAATAATGTAGTAATGTGGTCCAAGCAGGTAGGATGTAGATTAAGTTGATTTATTGAAGTAAGTTACATGTAGATAAGTTCTTGTGAAGCAGGTAGTTAGGTTCTGTAGAGCAGCCCCACCAGGAGCAGCCAGCCTGCTGCTCAGCCCATTCTCAACAGTCACACTTCACCTCTCAGGCACCCAACATTCCAATACGCATCATCACTCCAACATTCCATGCAGCACATAGCACATTCACACTGGCTGAGCAGGTGGTGAATATGGCTGAACAATAACATGAGCAGGATACTACAAAATGACTCTGCTAAACTGCAGTCCAGGCATTTGTGACTTGTATTCAGTATTAGTGTAGCACTTTTTCACCACCTGTGAAAAAGCTAGCTCTCTCATGAGAAAACCCTACGTATTAGGCTTCAAATCTCCTAGCGAACACTACCCCAGTAGCAGTATAAAAGGTTTACAGATTTAAAAGCTTAAAAGTACCACAGAGTCATACACATTTTTAGTCAGAGTAGTTCGGGAGCAAAAACCGTACCCTGATATTTTAGAAACACCCAAAAATTCAGAAACCACAAAATGTGCCTCATACGGTTTTCCCACTAGAAATAACTGCGCAAAAAGGCACCCTCCCCGACATCAGTTTAGCAGAGAATCAAAATAAGTAACTGGGACCACTCAATAATTGAGTTCTAGATCAGAGAAGAAGTAAGTTTTTTTGTTACAGAAAAATCTCAAAATCAAGCAGTACATAATAGATGCTATGACGGCCCGGATGCAAAGTTATACAAAACAGTTAGAAATCAGGAATTATTCTGAGTCTCAATGAGCACCCAAATCAGAGAGAAAATGAAAAGCATTTCTATTAACATCAAGGAAAGCTCAAATATCTTCTGGCTCCCGTCCGAAATCAAGGGGTTCTTATACACAATTTTTGCATACCCAGTTAGTTACCAACCAATCCAAATTACCCTGTAGATCATTGGGGTATAGGTTCTTCTATGTGGGAAGCTCTACTTCCTTGAAGACTTCCAGGTGACCAGTGAGCAGTGAAACCAAGGATGATGCAAATATTGCATATGAGTAATGCTGAAAGGCCAGGCAATGACTTTCTCCTTGTTGCCCTGACGTAAGCCTCAGGCCTGAAACATTTGGACTGCAAGATCTGTGTGTGCTTTGTGGTAGTTAAAACCCATCCAAAGACTGCAAAACCTAATCCCCCAACCTGTGAAAACTAACCACAAAGGTGTATTCTCTATCAGAATATTTGCTGCAGGGGTAGCATACATATTACACAGCCCCTGAAGCAGGGGTACAGTCTTAAACACTACTCTTGGTCAATGCTGTCTATTTGACACCACAGTTAAAGGCCTATTTTTGGTACAAACCCTTCTTTCCTTCACATTTAACTGCTAAGTAAATAGTTACGCACATTTTATTACCGCGACTACTTTCATTGGACATTTTGTGAATTAAATTCTTTATTTATCAACTGTTTTGCAGCTTGTGTTGGTACATCCTGATGCACCACCCCCTCTTCAACAATGTTTAAGGCTTAGATGCCTATAAGAAAACTTTCCTTTGCCTCTGAAGGGTTCCCTCGAGCAGGCTGCTGACAGAGCATGGCTTAAGCTATAAGTATCTTGAGTCACTACCCCATTCACAAGCCTGGCAGGTACCTTTCTGTCACTCACTGTTATATAACTACAAAATACCTGAGGTTTCCACAACGCCAGAATACTTCTAGATTGCATAATCAGAGTTTGTTCCCATGTTACACAAATCCAGTTGACACAATGGCAGTATATTTCAAGTGTGATGTAGCTTTATCTGAAATCCTGAAAAAGACAGAAAGGCCCTCAGTACGAGTGGCCCGGTCATTAGTGTGATATTTATTGCACCTGATAAAATCCGGCTCTACCGATCGGGAATTTATCTGGTGAGATAAATACCACCCAGTTACGAGTTTTTGGGAAATAACGTCGATTTTGGTGCTTACTGCACCAAAATCTGTATGTTCCAGTAAGCACAGGGCATTTGACCTGCTGATATTGGTCATAAAACACGGAGATCCTCATTTACTATATTTTGACTCACGTCAGCGCAGCAAGCCTTCCTGCTGTGCTGCCGTGCGTCAAAATAGAGCAGGAAAGTGCTGTATCTATGCAGACAACCTTGCGCCATGGTGGAGGGTGCCTGCGTTGCAGGGATGATTGTTTTTGTGCAGGAAGGTGTCCCTACCCGCAAATAAACAATCATTAAAGGTGCTTTGTTCCTTCTACAGAGAGAGCAAAAAACGAGGAGAAATAAAAGTATTTCTCCCCGTTGCGCCACTCCTATGCCTCGCCTGGGGAGGCGTAGGATTCTGATGCATTCCCAGGTTCACAACATTTTGCAAATCTAGGAATGTGTCAGGTTCCCTGGATGCTGTGTGAAAACACCCACAGCAACACCCATGGAATGCCCCTTTCACACAAAGTAACGCATGAAAGGGGCCCATATTTACAAGGACATGAAAAGTCACGCAGGGTGACTTTATGTGGCCTTGTAAATATGGGCAGGCACACTGCGGCGGCGGTGCGTCTAAAAAAGTGATGCACCAGCGGCGCAATTGGCTGGTAAATGAGGCCCATAATTACGATATGTGCATCGGAATTACTGCACATATCGAAACTATTTGGGCCAATTATAATGAGTGCCTAAATGGTTAATGTGTTTCACTTGAGCTAACACAACACCAAACAACAGCTATCTATTTGCCAAAAAAATAAAACCACGACTCCCTACATGCCCTTGGTTCATCGTTTAGAAGCGTAGCTGAGCTTAAGCTCAAACCCTGTGAAAGTAGTAGGAATGCTGGAAACAAAGTACACCCTGTGAAACAGTTAAGAGATTACAAATTTAGGATATGATTGATATTAAATAAGTTGAGAAATTGTAATGTGTCATGCTAAAATTATCTAGAATCAGAAAAAAACATGTTATACACACACAGGTGTGTACTTATCAGATGACCAAGGTATGGAAGTCTATAAATGAGAACTCATTCATCTAATATTTAAAAAAACATTCAAACAGCAGTACATTTGGAAAAAAAGAATGAAAAAGTAATTAAAAAAATTAAAGATCAACCCCCGGGAACTGATTCCATTGTTGGAAGTAGTCAAAGAGAGGCCTTACCTGATCAGTGGCAAACACTATTGAATACATTTAATGTTGATTTGATTAGAGGGCTTGACTCTCACATTTCTAAAAATAAGTAGAAGGCATACAATATGTGCCCACTTGGTTTAATTAAATTTTAGGAATGAGTCAATAGAGCAATCATGGAGTTCTAGCAGTAGCTTTGGGGACTCGTGAGGAACAGATGCGCCACTCAGACATTATAGTTCTATGGTCTAAATAAAAATGGTCTTAATAAAGATGTCTAGTCTCTTTGGGTTCTAACTTCATCCAACCATCAGAAGGAACTCTTTTGAATTATTAAGGAGTTTTAAAATCAACCAACCTTAACACTACAGTTGAATGCTCACAGTAATTGTCCAATAACGCTTTATTAGCAATATTTTGAAACTGTGCAAATATCACTAAACGTTAATCGTCAGTTGTAATGGGAACCTCTGAAGAAAGGAGGAATTGCTTTCTAACAAGCTGAAATTAGTTGTAGTTACCTCTTATCTTCCTAAAAGAAAACATCCTTGGACCTCTTTAATGTGAGTAATTCTCACCATGCTGTAAATCATCCCTTCATCTCCTAGTCACTGGAGAGGACAGTCATTAATCATCTTAAAGCAAAGATTAATGATCCACTTGACCCAAATAACAAAGGGGGAGTGAAAGAAAATTACTATAAAGAGACCATACCACACACCTTCCCGATCCTAGTGACAACAATAGCACTTTTCTGCTCCTCCTCAGGAGTGGGAGTAAGTAGTGCTATGATAACATTCCTACCATGCTGCTTATCTTAAGGTAAAGAGCAACATTTTACGTACAATGAACAGTAAGATTGGAACGTGATCTCTTAGGCGCATCACCTTAGCTTCTAAGACGACCTTTTATGTGCGGTGAGCAGTAAAATAGGAATGTGGTCTATGATGTGTCTCATCTTAGGTAAAAGGGTGACCTTTTACAACAGATGAGTTGTATAGTAAGAATGTGATCATAGCACAATTTACAGCCACACCTGTGGAGAAACCACTTGTTGTTGCTACTGGATCAAATACAAGGGTGTTTTCGTTGTCACGGAGGGTCAGACTCTGGACTTATAACTGTCCTGAATGAACTATGGCACCTGTTCAGTCATGATGTGTTGATGTTTTGCTCTTGGCCAGCCAAACCTGTTCCACACAAATTGATCTTTCAAGAATGTAGTTATGGACCACCTTTACTTACTTGTGTGTCACTATCTACTTTGTGTTGAATGATTGTTTTCACAAAGCGCGCCCAGAGCTACTTACCCACTTCCAATTTTTGTTAAGCTAAATTATTGATTTGCACATTCTGTTACTGACACACTTAACGTTATCATTCAAAACAGAACTGCTGACTTAACTATAACTACATAGTGGCGACTTGACAGAGAACATTTAAATATGGGAATTATGTCATTGTAACCTAAGAAAAATGGGTTTCATCATCACAATGACTGCCTCCTAACCACTGTCAGGGTCACTAGAATTATGTGGCGAGGATATCTAGTCATCTAAATTATGCCGCAAAAAAAACAAATTATACGGACGGCACGTCTATGAAAGTGAAATTTTCATTCATTTGAGATAGAAATGTTTTTTGTTAAATCTGCAAGTCATGCAAATTATGTAGCAAATATGTTAGCTTCATGATTACGGGTCTGATTACGATGTCAGGCGGACTCAAGTCTGCCCGACATCGCCGCGGTCTCGGGATCGGCTGACCTCCTGTCGGCGGTCCCGACACCGCCATTACAATGCGACCGCACATGGTACAGTCACATACTCCAATTTCTCTATGGGAGCTTGTGCTGCTGCGGTAAACCGGCCATAGCACAAGCTCCCATAAAGAAATTTATATTTTTGTTAATCCCTGCACCACGAGGCAGGCTTGACGGTGCCTGTCACCAGAGGCCACTGTGGCAAGGGGGCCCTGCTAACGGCCCCCAAAGTCACTTTCCGACTGGCTTTTCATGCCGGAAAGCCCAGCATGAAAAGCCTGTCGGAAACCGACATCATAATCCCCACGGCGTAAGCGCCGTACATAGGGATTATGAGCGGCCTTCTACTGGCCGACAGGCTCCTTGAGCCTGTCGGAAGCTAGTCAGTCCGACCGGCCGGTTTCAAATCCGACAGCCTTCATCGTAATAAGGCTGTCTGATTTGAAACCAACTATGTAAGTCGGAAAGCCTCTGACCTGCGGACCTACATCATAATCAGGCCCTATAAGGTAAACACTGCAGCCACAGAATCGCATAAATCCACTGCCCATCACCATTGTCCACTGTTCTAGCAACAATTTATTCATGAAAGGTAAATCTAAACATTCTTATTCCAATCAGTGCCCATTGTCATGTACACTTTGAAAAAAACTGTTTTTCAAGCTACATACCCCTTAAATAAACATGTAATATAAAAATAAATAACAAGTAACGTACTATGGTCCTATATTGTCATATCGGGGTTCTGATGGCATTTGCAAATGATTCAATGTTCGGCCTCATGGTTTATAATGCTCCCACAGCCCCTCAATGGCTATATTGGACCATGGTATACAGTTCCCTAAAATGTATTCTATATTCATATACCTGTAATGTACAATTTCTAATATAGAGTGCTGATGGGTAGGAATCACTACTCCTAATACTATTTGTTTTGTTTGGGCCATTTCTTGTGTTTCTTGTGTATTTGGGTTGTTTGATCCACCATTATTTTAATCTATTTATTTTGTTAGCTTGTTATGCCGCTTTTGATGTTCTATATTTTAGTTTAAACTTCATTTTACTTGCTGTTATTTTAATGTATTACTTTTAAAGTTGCTGCAGGACACTGGCTCTGTATTGCTTGACTGTGCTCAGGTGTGCTGAATCGTTTTTCATACTCTACTGCACTCTCTGCACCACCTCGGTTTTCAGGCCCGCCTCTACAGTTCTCTTTCAGAGGGGCTACATAATGACCATCAGAGCACGGATGTTAAGCTGGCCCATCGAAGGTGCGTCAAAGGCAAACTAGTCTGTACCCATCCATGCACCAATCATGCACAGGGCCAGAGACGCAGCCAGTTTTTCCTTCATGGTAAGCAGAGATACATGCTTAGTTTATGATCAACCCCACCTAAGTAATTGCGTCCCAGAATATTTAGCCGCTCTAACCCCTCGTTTGGTTTTCTTAATTTTCATTAGTGCATCTCACATTCCTAAGTTCTCTGAATTTGAGGAGTACACAAATCCCCATATTACGGAACTTAATTCCAAAGTCACCTCTGGCATCTGCCCTAACAAGGAATTAGGGCCTAAACTTGCCCATCGTTGCCTTTACTTTGGCTTGTCCTACTGCTCTTTCAAGGGCCCTCATCCTTGCACAGCACCTTAGATGTATCCTGATTTTTTTGCACTCTCTTGTGAACCATAGCCTAGAGGTCTGCAAAAGTATCTTGGACCTCAAGCTGGATTTAGCGTCTTTCACTGGCACTTGGCTCAGAGCTGACTCAGCTCCTGATATTTCTATGGCGGTTCCCACTGGCTACCAGATTACTCAGGTAGATTGACCTTCCTTCCCCGATAGAGGCATTGAAGGTATACTCGGTCCTTCTCTCACCATATCATCATTTATGCTGGATCGAATCAAGGACTGCTAATCACTTTCTATTAACATTTAGATGAAACCCAACTGTTCAGATATGCTACTCATCTATAGACGCAAAGGTCACTCGTTTTTGGATAATATTTCTGCCTTAGCCCTAGAAACTGACAATTTTATTCTGTTAGGAGGTTTCAATCTTCATGTCAATGAGGATATGGCTCTGTAGCATGTGACTTAATTAATTCCTGCCAGATATTACATTCTCCCCAGCTTGTTACTAACTACACCCAACCAGACGGGCATGTGAGATCTGATGTTAACTCATCAGTACAGATCACCTCTATTTTGGAAGTCATCTGGTCAGATCACAAAGCTATTCAATTTTCGATTTCCTTGCCCTCTTCAGTGAATAAGCTATGTTCAATCCGGGCTGGCTCTTCCTATCAATCTTCAAACAAGCCTGACTTCCAACAGCTGGAATTAGTTCTCAAGGCTACTAAGCAGCTGCCACACCTAGATGCCACCATTGGCTATAACAATTTCCATCTTTGGGTATTAAAGGCTCTTAATGTCACTGTATCCATTAAAGCCAGTAAATCCTACTGCCTCTCTCCTAATCCTTGGTTCTCTGCAGAACTTTCCAAAGCAAAAAAAAAAAACTGCAAGAAGATAGAGTGTTAAAGGTGGCACTATTATAACCCTGCTGAATTATTTCAGGACACAATTGTAAACCCACTTCCTCCATTGCATTGGTGTGATATAGAAAGCAATCCTCTGCTAGTCCTTTCACTGCCTTTCTTACTTCCTTCACTATGGTAAACCAATCTGAAATGTTCACCAAACTCAAATCTATGCCTTGTGGCTCCACACTCGATCCTTGCCCAGCTAACATTGCACAAGTCATTGCCCCTGCCCTTGCACCGGTTCTCATTGAGGTTTGTAATTCCTCTGGAACTGTTCCTGTTTCATGGAAAAGTGTCCTTGTTGTCCGTCTTTGAATGAAACCTGCTGCTGACCTTTGATGATATCAAACTATTGTCCAATTTCTCTCCTCCTCTTGCTGGCTTACATGACTGAGATCTTTGTCAAAGAACAACTTTCTGCTTATAATGAAGAGCACTACTTGCACAATGATCACCAGTCCTGTGTCTGGCCTGCTCTGAGCACTGAAAACAGTGTTGTTCTCTGTCATCAATGACATAAACAGGATTCTGGTCAGAGAAGGCTCATGAACTCTTATTCTCCTAGATCTTTCTGCAGCCTTTGACACTTTATTTGAACACAGCCTATTGGATAGACTTATGGCCCGACATCCAGTGTATCAGTCCGACCGCCGGATTACAATAACGGCGGTCAGAGCAATTTGGGCAGGGGGGATGACCACTGCCTCCGACAGGCTCAAGGGGCCTGTCAGGGCGGCAGTCGTAGCCTAATCCCTACAATGGTGGCGGTGCCTATGAAGGCACCGTCATAGGGATTAGGATGTCCCTTTCCCTCAGTCTTTACATGGCGGTCCCACCGCCATGTAAAGGCAGACGTAAAAGGACTTTGGGGGCCCCTAGCAGGGCTCTTATCCCCGTGGGCCTCTGATATGAGGCCAGGGGGACACATGTGGTGCCCCCCAAACATCCACATGGTGCCTGGCAAACGGTGCATGGATGTTTAAAAACATCCCTTTTTTAAATGCTGCTTGTGCTGTGGCACTTTTCCGGGCCACAACAGAAGCCACAATAGAAAAAGGGATGTTTCCGACTGCCTACACAGCAGTCGCATCATAATCTGAAGGATGGGACCACCGATCACTTGTCGGGCTGTCCCAATCCCAATACGATGTCTGATCACCATCATAATGACCCCTACTGTTATCGTTTTCAGTGGCATAGGTTGGTCATGGCTCTCTTTCTCTCCAAAAGATCTCCCTTAAGAAGGTACTATGGCCTCATTTGATTCAGCCTTTGCTATTAAATATTGTGGGTTCCCACAGGAACGTCTTGTAGCCAAGCTTATTCTAGCTTTTGGCTGCAACTTCTACAGATATGCGGATGACACATCACTGGACAGAATATAGAGAGTGAAAACTTATTTTTTCAGTCCTCGTTGCTTGTGAATGTTGGTTGCTGCCCAGAGTTCCTTCTCAAATGTGTTTCAAGCTATGAATGCTTACTTGTTGAGCTAATCTCAAGACCAACAGTCTAATTAATTCAGCACAAGAATTACACTGGTGGTTGCGTCAATTGATTTGGACTATGGTCCTCCTCCTGCTGCTGCTATGCCAAAAAATGAATATTTCTCCTGAGGTATTGGAAATGGATTCACACATAGGATGTGCTCTACACACAACATTCACACTAACTGCTGTGTTGTGTCGATCCAATGGGATTACAGAGACCCATAACGCAAATTATTCTAGGTATAAGAACAGAACACATCACCCTGCTCTTTGGGCCCTATACTGGCTCACAATCAAGGAAAGATTGCTAGTGAAGAAAAAAACACTCTGCATCCTCCATAAATTACTGTTTTGCCATAACTTCTACTCCTTGCCAGGATTTTCCGTACAGCTGCTGAGATATGGCTAAGAAGCCTACATTTTCAACTTCTAGCAACAAGGCTCAAATCAAATCAAGATGGTTGGAAAAAAAACAACTCTTCGAAACAGCCCACAGTCCAGCTGGGATCTATGACTCTTAAACATAGCATTGCCTCCTTCTTATAGCATGCTGAAGCAGCCGTAAAGCAGCAAGGAATTGCACAAGACCTACACAAGAGATAGGAAAGTCCCAATAGAATAGTTTTGATTCATTCTTTGAGCAATTAATTTTTGCAAGTCATTTAGTAAGCACACTGAAAACATGACATTCTGTCTTAAAATGATTTACTACATTTAGCACAAGCTGGCGATCAGGGTGAGAAAAGCTTTAAAAACACCTCTCTCTTAGGGTATGTATGGGGAGTACTCTAGCGGCAAAATGTGCCGATCACCAATTCACTGTTTCACTATTCTTGTCAAAGAGATACCCCAAAACAGGTATGTTCTGAGATAGGAGAGTCTTAAACTTGTGGACAGTGATATTGGCTGGCTTGGGAGATAGGTGTGGGTGGACACCAAGTTAACGTGCAGGATGACTCAGAAGACATGATTACTCAGAAGACGTAGACCTTGAGAGTGATGAGCCAGGTATGAGAGGAGAGAACAAACATAGTGCTGCGGAAATGGATTGAAGAGTATTAGGAGATTAGGACATTAGGACGTGGCCTTTGAAGGGAGGTCTCTGTAGGCTATTATAAGAAGTTTAATGGCGAGAAGAAGACTGGACACCTAGAGGGGAAAATGGAGGACAAAAATAGACTTTTACTGACTCAGCCATGCAGCTCTATGTTATACTGCTCGAAGGGTGCCCAGATGAAAGATATAATCAGTTGATATTACAGAGTAAATTCTAATTTTGGTGGTTAGGTATTACAAAGAAAGATATGATAATTTCCATAACACCTTCTAACCAGTAGATCTCTACTTTTCTTGCTTCTTTACCTTTTTTGTTGCTTTTCGCAGTTTCTTTTTGAGCCTCGCTGCATTGGTGCATGCGTATCTGCTGTATGTTTTGGACCATCTCCCCGCTCAGCCCATGCATCTGCAGCGCACGCATGTTGCTGGGGCCCAGCAGGTTGTGAGATCTACTGCACTTGGAACTCCGACACTTGCCCCGGACAAAGAATCCACAGACATGGAGTCCTTTGCAGCTTGCTCCCTTTGTGCAGAAGGTGTCCTTCCTCTCACTCGGGTATTCCTTACACTCCTTTAGTGGGAGAGAATGAAAAAACTTGTCTTTAACAAGTAAAACACAGATTTATCCTCAGATAGTGACATCATAAAAATCTAAAACATATTGACATTTACATCAGTGTCTGGACTAGGATCTTATCCTAGATCTTGTCTTCTTTGATATCTTGAGCAAGGAGTGTATGGGGATGTGTGTCACTATATCCTGCTCAAATCAAAGCCCTACAAAAATCACATGGAAGTGAAATACATATTTAAGGTAAGCATATATATATATATGTCTTAGGAACACATATATATCTGATTTAGTATTAGGAAGGGGCGTGTTTAGGGTGTCCATTCCTAATACCGAAACGCAGTGGGTGTGTGAATGTTTTGCAACCAAAATGCGGTCTCAAAACATTTGCATTTTACCGCATACTTCAAGTAGCTAGTAACCCATCTGCAAATGGGAAGGGGTCTCCTGGGGACCCCCTCCCCTTTGTGAATGTATGTAAAAAAAATTTTTTAGACAGGCAGTGGTGCCACGGACCACTGTCTCCTCTTAAAAATGAAAAGAAAACTTTAAATTTTTCAGGAAAACGGGCTGCAAAAAAAAAAAAAGATTGCTTTATTATAAAGCAATCATATACATGGTGGTCTGCTGACCCCAGCAGGTCACCAACCCTATGATTTTTGCAATTCCCAATGAGTCGCAAATCGAGACCTACCTCATAAATATTTAAGAGGTAGGTCTATATGCAACCCTCTGGGAATCGCATAATGTAAACCACACATTTGTACATGGGTCTTTGCAATTACCAAATAGCAAATCACAAAAATACGCTATTTGGTAATCACAAACACTAACCTTGGCTGGGTCTGGTGGCTCAGTGGACTAATGCGTCCACTACAGGGGCCTTTGTACGACCTCATGCTCACAGGTTCAAATCCCGGCGGGTCCACTCAGCCTTTCATCCATCTGAGGTCGATAAAATGAGTACCATTCAGTTGGGTAACAATAAACATCTGTTATTCAGCGCCAAGATGTCTACAGGTGAACGTGCGCTTTACAAATGACGTGTCTTGCTTTACACTCCCAAATAAAAGAAATTCAGCACTCCCAAGAAGAGGCGCAGGAAAAAGCACCTGGAAAGGAGGCTCAGCACTCATAAAATGAGGCACATCAAAAGAGTTTCAAATTAAAGTGTAGGATTTTATGAATGTAATGCTCTCTAACAGAAAGACTTTCCTAGATGTCAAATGAAACAGGTAAAACAACATGCAAATGTATATATATGTGCGCAAGTAATAATAAAACACTCACAAGTAGTGAAATGCATGAGATAAAACACAAGCAGATAATAATGGAACATTCACAAGTCAAATAATCAGAAAGCAAAACATGAGCAGATAATAATTATGGACGTCCAGTGCAAGAAACAAGCACTGTCAAATGTCAGAAATAAACACTATCAAATGAAAGAATCAAATATACACAACATGAAAACATCACAGAGCAATGAAACTCATAGCTCATACATCACAATTAAGTACAGCACAACATTCTAGTCAGCTTGACTAGGAAGCCCTTTCAGTCGGCCAGAAGTCTCAATGCGACAGCAAAAATATTCTTGTGACGGTGTGTCCACCTTACGATTGAGCTTCTGTATGAGCGCCAAAACTTCCTCTCTTTAATACTTTTTACTAACATGGAGAGAGACGTCAAGAAATTCCCCTCCCATCATCTATTGTGAAACCAAAACTGATCGTACCGGTCTGTTCCAAGGTCAGTCCTCTGTGTTTTGACTCTGAGACAGAGAAGTACATTCCTCTCTCATGATTTCAAACGCACATCCCACACGTTCTGTTCCAGCAAGGCTGTTTAGCTCTGTGCTGAGAAGAAAGTAAACATCCTACTCTGAAGCTGCAAGAAGGCATGAAATGAAATCATGTGAGAGCACAAAAAAGATGGTGCATATATTCAAAATGGAGTAAGTTAAAACCCCTTGTCAAAGGTCACCACAGTCTCACTATACATTTGAGTGCATACAGCAGTACATTATGTTATGCGGCCCATAATCCTTTATTAGGAAAACCAACACCAATTCATGCGACACATTTCGGCCTGCCGGCCTTGTTCACACTGACATGATAAAAAAATTAGCCACCATTTAACATTGAAAACATAGTGCTAAAAAGAAGACTGTGTTTGAAGCACATTCACGAGTAACATCAGTGACTCCAAGATTTTTTTCCTTGATGTTTAGGTAGTGGTGGTAGATGGGAAACTGACCTCAAAACTCTTTAGAAAGCCTACAGCAGGTAACACCTTGTTTCATGCCTCGAGTAGCCATCCCCATCAACTCAAGTGGAGCATACCCTATGGCAAACTTATAAGAACCAAATGCAATTGCAACAATGAACAGGACTTTCGTTCAGAAATAGAATGTATGTTGACAAGGTTTAGAGAACAAGGCTATCCTGAATAGGTACTTAGCAGAGCCGTCACCAGGGCCAAATCCAAATCTAGGGATGAGATTCTCTTTGGCCCCAAAAAAGCTAAAACTGAAGATGAAAGCACCCTCTGCCTCATTACTATATTTAACAGTGAAAGTACCACTGAGAGCAGAATACTTAATAAGAACTGGAACCTGTTCAAATGTGATGCACTCATAGGAAATCTGATTAGTAGCAGACTATCTATAACTTACCGCAAAATTAGATCCCTGACAGAGCTTGTTGTGCATGGTGATATAAATACTTCTACCACACACAGGGGCAGACCATTTGATTGAGTGTTTTTTTTATCTGTGGTAAATGTAAAGCCTGTTTCAATTCCAAGAGTTGTAAGGAATTTGAAATACCATATGACAACCACAAGAGGATCCTACATTGCATCACATGTGCCACTAATTTTGTGATGTATGTGTTGGAATGTCCTTGTGGGTTTAAATACGTGGGAATTACCATACACCCAGTACGTAAACGCATACTACTACATATGCGTGCCATCATGAATAAGGACCCACACAACCCAGCTACCAGCCACTTTAAACAACTACACTACAGTGACTGGAAATTATTAAAATTCTACGGCATTGAGAAAGTTGAGTTCAACCATAGAGGTGGCAATAGGATATTACAACTACGCAGGAGAGAATCCTACTGTATAATTGATTTAGATACCAGAACACGTAATGGTCTGAATGCAGACGAGGAACTTTAACTTCACCTAGGTTAAATTAGATGTAAAATTGACTGCAGAATTGTGTTGCCCTTTGTTTCAAATGAGCTTTTGTTGCTCTGTACAATGCTGGAATGTTTTCTCTGAGCAGAGGATTTAATCCATTTTTTTAATCTTTTATTTTTTACAGGAGGAGTAGAAGGGACTCTTTAAACCTTGCTGAGTAAAGAGAGGTTGCCTCGGCTGAGACACCCTACCCAGCTCCTCCACTGGTGAAGAACGTCCATGTGTTGGCCTCTTTTCACATTTTCTTCAGTTAGGTTTAATTTACTTTTCAAACGGCTACTAACTGTTGGTGAGCTTATGCCCATTGCAGTTGATTTAATGATCAGATAGTGCAAGTGTACATCCGATTTAATTTTATGGGGGGCCCTACTGGAGTTTGTGTAGACACTTTATTTGCTTAATGGTTGTGACCCATATTCCCTTTGGAATGAAGTGCCAAGGTTATGCCCACTGGGCAATATCTGATCTTTATACAAGGAAGGGGCTGTCTTCCACATGTGAAATGCATGTTTGGGGACTTATCACCCCATTTACTTTGCTTGGTCCCCCAATTTATTCAGTATGTGTAACTGGGTGATGCAATGTTTCTGCCCACTGGGGCTTAATTCCATTACCTGTGAGTTCACTACTAGTGTCATCCCCAATTGGATGCAGAAACTCTTACGCGGGACAGTGTTTTAGGATGGATATATATATATATATATATATATACATATATATATATATATATTTTATAGTTAGGACCTAGTTTCCATAGGAAAAGTGTTGTTTCTTCTGCCAACATATTTGGCGCCGTTTGACGAATCTTCGCGAAAGTTTCCAAACTAATGGGGCGCTCCGGTCAGCTCCTGACTTGAAAGTTTCGGGGTGATTCGTGAAGCGGGGGCCGAGAAAGAAGGGGGGTCCCAAAACATGTTTTCTCCATGTTAATTTCCATAGTAAAGTTTAGACACGGCTACAGCCTGAACTGCTGAACGGAATTACACCAAATTTGGCAAAAAGGTAGCTTTTGGTCCAGAAAACACTCTTTTCCTTAAATGGTGTAAATCCGTTCAGTAGTTCGTGAGAAATTCATATTTAAAAAAATATTAGTATCTGGTGAGCGTGGTGGATCCGCGAACCCTCCAGAGCACGAGGTTGACTCTGATTGGCTGCCAACACTTCAAACCAGAATGTGTTGGCAGCCATCTTGTGATTCGGTTGAACTGAGTCACAAGCAAAAAGGTAAAAAAACATTAAAAAACAAGAAAAGGGGGCAGGGTAGAAACACCCTGACCCTCTAGGCCTGGTCAGGGGGTCCTACAGGGACATCCAGGGCTAAAATATTTCGGCGGGATTCCCGCATGTGTAGGGTGCGCAAATCCCGCCGAAAATATTTTATAAAAACAAAGCACGGTCTCCTCAATTTGTTTCTTTTATGCCCCGAGTGGGCAGGTCCCCTGGGGAGCTTTGCTAATAATATGTGCGGGGGCAGCCCTGGGGACCGCCACCTCCCCGGGGCTTTTTATCAAAAATGCTTGGGGGGGCTCCTGTCCCCCCACGGTGCCCCGGGGACCGCTGGCTCCCCGGGGCATTCCTTTATTATGGGTGTGGGGGCCTCGTGGGCCCCCCCCTATTCCCGGGGACCGCCACCTTCCCAGGGATTCAATTTTTAAAAAGAAGTGTTGTGGGGGGCATCTGCCCTCCCCACACTGCCCCGGGGACCACCACCTCCGGGTATACATAAATTAAGGGCGGGGATCTGTTGCAGATCCCTGGCCCCAGGAACTACCACCTCCCCGGGGCTTTAAACTTGATGGGAGGGGGCCACGCAGACCCCCTTCAGGAGCCGTTCTTGGCCCTGGGGACCACCACCCCCCAGGGCCGGTTCCAGCAATGTCCCGGGGTGCCCACCCCCGGGACATTGCAGTTTGCTATGGCAGGGCCGGAGCAGTGCTCCCGCCATGCCATAGCAAACTTCTGCTTCGCTTTATGGAAGCGAAAGCAGGAAAACTGCTCTTGCTTCCATGAAGTGAAGCAGATTTGCTTTTGGGCAAAGGGAGCTGCATGTCAGCAGTTCCCTTTGCCCAAAAGCAATGGCGGCTCCCGCAGGAGGCGGGGAGCCGGCAGGGACCGCAGAGGCATTGGGGCTCCCCCGCGGTCTCCACTAAGAGGCCAAGCCCCAGGTTCCCCGGAGCCCAAAATGGCCAGGTTAGGGGGGCTGCTCTGGCCCCCTATTAGTTTTTTTGTTTTTTCCAAAGAATTGGGCAAGCCCCGGGGGATGGGGTCCCCGGGGCCCAAAATGGCCCGGGAGGTGGGGGGGGCAAGTGGCCCCCTCTCCTTTTTTTTTTTTTTAAATGGCCACGCCCCTGGGGATGGTGTCCCTGGGGCCGATATCGGGCAATGTAACTAGGAGGTATTATAATTCTTTTTTTTTCTTTTGTGATAGGAGTGGCGACCCCATCGCGGCTCTCCGTGTAACGTTGCGGTGGATTCGCAGATCCACCTTAAATAAATAATTTAATAGTATATAATTCAGAAGATAGTGTTGCATTTATGTAGTTTTTTTATAGAGCTTGTGAGATTGAAGTTAATAATCACATCACATTTGATAGAGTTAGACATAATGTAAAAAAATTAAAGTTAAAAGTTAAATTTCAAAAGTGTATTGTGTTGTAGTACATTGAATTCTTGCTTTCTCTTTTTTGAAGTTGCAACGGGTTCGCGAATCCGGAAAATATTTAAAAAGAGTATGTATGTTAAAAAATAAATAAGTTGTAAGTGCGGATGCACAGCTTGAGGTTGTTGAGAAAAACTCTGTTTCCTTCATCTGTGAAATGAACTCCATCACCTATGTAGATGTCATGCATATCAAAACGTAGATTGTTGTTATAGATGGAGCCCATCCTATGAGCTCTGAGGTAAGCAGAAACAGCTTTATTGACATTCTTCCAATCTGTGGACAGAATTGATTTGACCACTTCCATTTTTGTCTTTGGCATATATTAGAATATACAAAGACAGTTTGAGGCAAAAGCAACATCAGTTGTGCAAAGGGATCCTTCATTAGCATTTCCAGCCCAACCCCAGTCAATGTGCCTGGGTCATTGCCACCACAGTGCACAATCATAAGGTCAGGGGGTTGGAGATGCAAAAAGGTTTTAACCAAAGGCATTTTTTGGTCCCACTTTAGTCCTCCTTGCGCAAACCATTTAATATCCATATTTTCCAAACCCAGGTCTTTGTCAATACCTCTGTGTTCAGCATACCTTTTGCACCAGACAACATAGCTGTGCCCTACAATCCATACTGTAAGCATCTTAAAGGGATGTCTTTAAGGAATGAAAAGATGTCTGTAACTCAGGTAGTCAGTTGGTAGAATGAGAGGTATCTAAAATGGTGGAGAAGATGCTGTTTTTGAAAAAGCCGATAAGTGATTGGCTGTTTATTAACATTGTGCACTCAAAAATAGGATGCATGTTATTTTGCTCAAGAAGCATGTTTCTGATTGGTTATAGAAAAATGTTTGAAAGGTACGGTAGATAGGATAACCTAATATTTTGCAAAAGTCAACCACACCTGCTATTTGCTTTAGTAAACTAGTGTGCTGAACTTGAAAATATGGTGAACTTGCGACCTTCTGGTAGAGTTCAATGTTGCAAAAAGTGTTACTATGGAAACTAATATTAGGCAGAATGGGGGAAGGGTTGAACTGTGGTTTTATAATATGAAATGCTAACTTATATATAAGTGATTTGCTGCTACAGTAAGTTTTTCCAAATAAGTACTATGTTTAGAAGTGGTGTGATGTTAAAAAAATAATACTAGTATTATTGGAAATAGGTTTTTGAACACCCGTAAGGGTTCGTGGCTCCATCGGGCGCTACACTCCGGCACCGTAACATTTACAAAGGGTTAATATATCTAACCAATAGAAGTATGTTTCACAATTTGAAATAATGTAGGAAGCAATTTCATTTGTTAGTTACATTTATTTGTGTGGAGAAAGAGAGGGAAAGTTTGCCATTACTGGTTTTACCTTGTTGAGAGTGCTGCAAAATCTTTTATGAGTTTCTGATATTTCATTTTTTGCAATACTATTACAGAGGTGAGTTACACATATGTAAGGTGTGTTATGTATTATGTAGTAGTGCTTCACTCTTTGTAGTGATATTTTTAGATTTGAAAAGCATCATTTTCAAAGTTTTGAAATTATTAGAGAAGTGTGATGTTTGAAATATATTATGAAATTTACAGATTTGTATTGTAGTTTGTTTTATTGTACTGAAATGATGATTGAAATAGTTTGTGCATAGTAATATGTGTAGTTTGGTAGATGGATTAGTGATTATAGTAGTTTCTATCAGTTTGTGGAAAGCTACAACACTGAGTAGTCGCTGAATAGTGAAGATGCAAGAAAAAAGTGAGGTTTAAGACATGCTGGCAGAGCGATTAGTGATATGGCTACATTGTATGAGTCTGTGGAAAGGTACACTTTAAGTACGCCATATAAATTTAGGTATCTGCTTGAAATGGGAAGTGCAGTCTGTCAAGTTGAAAGAATTGCATGGAATTGTGACTGAGGTATGTCTGTACTTACACATTATTACATATTGAGCAATTAGAACAGTTACCTTTTTCCGTAGCAGAGACTGATTCAGCTGTGTGATTAATACATGGGGTTATTTCACTGTCCATCTCACTTTTTCAGTTCATGCCTTGCATGAAACACTACGCAATTGATAGATTTGAACTCCTTGGCAATAACTATATTCACGAACTATGGTTGCTAATGTTCACCTATAGATGTCAGCGCACGGAAAGGGACGTTTTTCTTACAAGGGAGGACTGCGATTGTACAGTAGGACATTCCCTAGTATGCAAACAAGTTAAGTTGCACGGGGCTTGTAACGTTTCGGCTCCTAATCTGGCTTGTCATTTAAAAGGTGTTCCGGTCCCAGCTATTATTCCTGTTCTTACTTTGCTTTGTAATGGCAGTTATCTTATTTTGAATAACCACGACTGCTGTGGCTTAGGGGCTGGTGTCCCGTATATAGTAACTGTACATCAAATATTTAATGCGTCTAATACGGAAGGCATCGCTCACTTTTTTAAACTTGTGGGATCTGGCCTTGTTTCTTCCTTTGAGACTATTTTTGGAGTAATACAAACCTTTATTCATTCTATTTTTTCCAACGCCTTCGGAGGGTTTCTCCTGTTGCTCCTGTTGATTTGCGGCGTGCTGGTTCTTAAACTGTTGCTTCACAATGGCTGCTCGATTTGTGGAACTGCCAGGCCCGGTCCAGTTGCAGCTGTACCGTGATCGGATGTGGAAGCTTTTTGGTTCTATGCTGGTGATGTCCTTTGCCATGGACTATTGGCTGACCTTCCGCTATGCCTACTTTACCTGCGTGCAACCTGTGTTCCACTACCTCCGTTACCCCTTTCAATGGGCCCTGGATGTCTGCCTCTCCAATACCACACGAGCCACCCTGGATTACGATCTACTAATGGGTCCCTTAAAGGCCCATGACCAGGAATGTGCCATGGGTAGGCGCCTGTTGTGCGATCCTTTGCTTGGACCAACGGCAGACTTGAGTACCTGCGCCCGTGCGCAGCCCCTCATTACTCAGAGTTTCATCGAAGTTGACGCAAATTGACGCAGGTTGCCCTGAAATGCTCCTAAGAGCCTCTGGATATGAGGAGCATGTGTGTTCGTTTGATCTCATCAACTGGATGGCAAACGTTTTTGCAATGGAAGGGACAGACAACATTCTGGAGTTCATGGCATTCCGCTTTTCCCGCAACGTTTTGATCACCGACGACAACATGTAAATGGATGGGTTTTTGAGCGCCCAATTGGCAAAATGTTGTCTTTCCAAACAATATACTCTTGAAATTACAACATTTTTGGGGCCTTTTTGCCAATCTCAATTGGACTCCGACTAAGACGCTTTACCTCTGCTTATCTCTGATTTCACATATGGCTAACGCACTGAACAAGTGTTGTGTTCTGGGGTGTCTAATGATTTGTTTTTCTGGGAATTGTGTAGGAGAGCAAGTGAGACACTATAGCTAGTCAGTCCTAAGTTCATGGGTACTAAGGTGGTAGGAAGACCCAGTCCGTATACACCAAGGTCTCATACTCCTGCGCATAGTTCTGTATTTGTGCAGAATCCCTGCAACAATGCTAGACCTATAAAACACAGGTATACATCTATTTGTATGTTTCTTTTATATATGATGGCACTAGCCAAAGGCATAGACACATGTCTGGATGGTTTCAGGAATATCGTGAGAGTTACAACAGAGGCATGCTAAGGGTTGCTGCTTTATATTTGGTTAGGCCCAACACTCTGAGTAGTCGCTGAATAGTGAAGCTGCAATATAAAAGTGAGGTTTAAGAGATGGTGGCAGAGCAATTAGTGATTAGTCTACTTTGTATGAGTCTGTGCAAAGGTACACTTCAATTTCGCCATATAAATTTAGGTATCTGCTTGAAATGGGAAGTGCAGTCTGTCAAGTTGAAAGAATTGCATGGAGTTGTGCCTGAGGTATGTCTGTACTTGTACATGTATTTTCACACGTGTTATGCACCTGAAGATGCTAGACCTATAAAAAACAGGTATACATCTATTTTTATGTTTCTTTTATGTTTGATGCTACTAGCAAAAGGCACAGACACATGCCTGCATGATTTCAGGAATATGGTGAGACCTGTAGTCGAAGTGGGCGGGATCGGCAGGGCACAGCGTGCCCCTACTTCTTTAAATCAATATATTCCGTTCCCGTACTTTTTTAATTTAAACATGCATCCCAGGACAGCAGAAATAGCGGAGGCCTACAGATAAGGCTCGGCATTTTTCGCCGTTCGGGGAAGGGCGAGCAGAGAAAGAAAAGGACTCTGTCTTTTCCTTCTTGCCTAGAGAAGACAAGTACAGTGTCCAGTTCTGCCCTGACTCTGGCAGCTGCTCCCTCCCTCTCTTTCTTCCTCTTATTAACTCTTTCTCTCTAGCTCCTCCTCACTTATTGAAAACCGTGACTTCAAGAAACGGTTCTGACCCTCTCTTTTCTCCTTTCGTTTTTGCTCACCTGTGAAATGTGTAAAAAAAAAATCACTTTTGCTGGAAATGTCGTCTTTTTTGACATTTTCCTATTCCAAAGTGCAGCCTCAGGAATAAATGGTCCAAAATATGAAAATTAAATAAATAACTAAATAAAGCAAGGCAGAGTGGTCGCAAAGTGGCCAGAGTGATTTTATTCACACCCAAACACATTAGCGTCACTTTACAGAGTTAACCAGTGAAGCGCTACTTTTGTTTTCTTGTCTTTCTTTGAAAAGCATTTTTTTCCCCGGTGGGGAGCGCACCTATCCTGGAGGTACTGCAATGCCTGACTGTTGGGTGAACTGGAAAACAAAATGTGCACCGCAGCTCCGTGTTCATGGATGTGGTCTTTTTAAACCAACATTTTATAAGATTATAAGCAATGGACATTGAAAGGGGTCCCTTCCAGGCCCTGTAGTCATGTCCTTAACTTTTCAGGCAAAAGCACTCACTGATATCTGAATAGTGAGTGTAAAAGTGTTAAGGTAACCATGTTGTCCTTGCTTACATTTCACATGCTTTACTTAATCTTGCATTCCCTATGAGGGTTTTGTTTTTCCAGGATGTTGTTCCTTTTTTTTATGCAGCATATTGCTCTTGTCTAGTGCGTAATTTGAATTGAGGCGCATCCAGGTGTTTATAGCGTGGCACAATTGGGTTGTAGTTGAAGGCAGTGCGAGTTTCTCTTAGTTGGGGAGTATGGTGTTCAGTGGGGGAGAGGATGTGGCACTATGATCAGAGCTGCCGAATTTGGAACTGGGGAACCAGGTTCAGCCTTCATGACCAGTCCCCCAGACCACTCTTCTGAGGGAGCACATTTCCATGCTAGACCTTAGAAGGCCTCGCAAGACCTTAGAAGCCCTGGTGTCTTAGCACCAGCAGGTGGACCCTAGCAGTGGCAAGTGTGGGTTAACCTTGAAGGCCTGCCCACCACAATCCATACTGAAGTTCACCTCCAGTGTTGCGGGCAGCCTATGAAGCGGCACACCGTAGAGCATGAGGTCACAGGACCCTTGAGAAGGGCCGGCTCTAGGGCTGTGCGACTGGTGTGACCACACTGGCGCTGAGTTTGGGTGGGGGTGTCAGCAACAATAAAAATGTCATGATAACTCAGGTGATTAATGTTCTTCTTAGAGAGAGAGATCAGAGTTTTGTCTAGTGGAAGTTTTGAGTCATAGAAAGGTAGCGCAGAGGATTAATGTGCCTGCTGCAAAGAACATGTACCATGCACAAAGTGCACATAATGTAAATGGGTCAGTGGGTTACTGCTTTTGTCAGAGAGATCCTTTTGTTACTTGTAGTTTATAAGTTAAAATCCTAACATAGAACAGTTGTGAGCTATTAACTCTCATATAAGAGCTGCATGCAAACCGCAAGGTATAAATTAGAGCGTTATGGTTTTTCCCCCCAGTCTTTGATTATCCTAATGTTGCAAAAAGTGTTCATTTGGATAGAAATCAATTCTGATTATTAAAGAGAACCCCCCAACCATGGTATTATGTTTTAAATGCTGAGTTTGTGTTTCTCAAGATCAATGACTATTAAACTATACTGCCTACTAGTATGGTTGTCATGTGACTCCTACACCTTGTAGTCCTTAGTCATATGTAGGCTTTCCTGTACAGTGATTTACACACGTATAATTGATTGGCTTTGTGTAATGTGTCTGATGTAAAGTGCTCTGACACCCTACACTGGTAAGAGTAGCGCTGTAAATCAAATTAAATGCATGTGAGAGAGAGTGTGGTTATGGAGACTTGAAGGGCACTGTTAAAGGGTGGTAGTGAGGGAATCCGTGCCGGAGGTGGTCATTGGGGAGCACCAACAAACATTGTTGTACAGGGAGCCAACAGCGCGAAAGCCAGCCCTGTCCTTGAGGCCAGTCTGCCTCACCCATATATTACCTCCACTGGCCTTGTTTCAGCAGTAGTAGCAGCAACTCACCAGGGATGGGCAATGCGGGATTTGCATGCACGCCAAACTAAGTTAGCAAACTTCACAGTCTCTCTGCTTCATGCACAAGCACTTTTAACATGTGCTGCCTGCTTTGAGGCCACTGGAATTATGCAGCAAAGGAGGACAAAATGATGCAGCAGCGTTGACTAAATTATGCAGCAAAAAAAAGCTGCAGCGTAATGCAGTATATTTTGTGATACTTTATTACTTTGACATTTTTACACATGATAACAGTCTCTAGAAAGATTTTGTCTTATTAGTACCAGTGTAACTTACAAATGAAGCAGTGAGAAAGGTGATCAGTCAACCTTTGCAAAGGGCTGTCCACTTTGCAGCAACACAATTCACATTTTTTAGTAACTTTTGATCCGTTTGATCTACAAACAATTTATTAGTTGAAATTGTCAGATTATGCAGCAGATTATGTAATATGGCAGAGCCATAATTATATAGAAAACATTTGCAAACTTGGATATTTTGCCATTCATGTTTGAACTGATCTTGTGGAAAAAGGGAGAAGTGCCGACAGAAACTCCATGGCTCGGAGCAAATGGCTTGTGCTTTCACTTTTAAGAGTATTTGGGACATTCTGTGATTGGAAACATATCCAATATTCTGAATTTATTTTGATGTCAATAACTCATATTATAGCTTAAATAATCACGTGTATCCATTGGTTGAATTAAATAACATAACAAACTGTAACTGGTCAGTGAAATGCCAAATAAATACTTAAAATTTGAATATTTTGTGCATTCTGGCCACACCTCTGACTCCGCCCACTGATCTCATCCTCAGGTTGTTCCCGCCCTCTGATTCTCCGCCGACAGTTCCCCTACTTTTTTTCCCCACTTCGACCACGGGGTGAGACTTACAACAGAGAGATGCGAAGGGTTGCTGCTTTATATTTGGCTAGGCCAAACACTCAGAGTAGTCGCTGAATAGTGAAGCTGCAAGATAAAAGTCAGGTTTAAGACATGGTTCAGAGGGATTAGTCATTAGGCTATTTTGTATGAGTCTGTGCAAAGGTATCATTGGAGTATGCCGTATCATTTTAGGTGTTTGCTTGGAAAGGGAAGTGCAGTTTGTCAAGTTTAAAGGTCTGCATGGTCTTGTGACTGGGGTATGTGTCTACTTGCAGATGCATTCTGATATGTGTTAGGCATCTGAACATGCTATAAGTGTGTAGTACAGGTATTCTACTATTTGTATGATGTGTCCGCTAAAAGGTAGTGACGCATGCATGCACGTTTTCAAGAATATGGTGAGACTTGCAAGAGTAACATTGCAAAGATTGCTGTTTTGAATTTCTGTTGTTCTCTTGCTTCTTTCTGCACTTCTTTGGATTCTTTCTGCATCCTTCTTCTCTGTTTCTGCACCTCTCTTGGATCTTTGTGCACTTCTCTTGTTTCTTTCTGCACCTCTTTTGCTTCTTTGTGCAGCCCTCTTTCCCCTTTCTGCAGCTGTTTTGCCTCTTTCTATACCTCTGTTACGTGTTTGTGCACTTGTCTTCCATCTTTATGCACCTCACTTTCCTTTCGGTGCATCTCTTCATTCTTTATGCACTTCTCTTGCCTCTTTGTGCAAGTCTGTTGCTTCTTTCTACACTTGTCTTCTCTTTCTGCACCTTTCTTGGTTCTTTTGGCACTCATCTTGTCTCTTTTTGCACGCATGTTGTCTGTTTCTGCATCCCTCTTCTCTCTTTCTGCACTTCTCTTGCCTCTTTGAGCATCTCTTTCCTCTTTCTGCAGCTGTCTTCCTTCTTTTTGCACCTCTCTTGCCTTTTTGTGCACTTGTGTTCCCTGTTTTGCACATCTCTTGCCAGTTTCTGCATCTCTCTTGTCTCTTTGTGCACTTCTCTTGCATGTTTTTGCACCTCTGTTGTTTATTTGTGCATCTGTTACTGTCTCTTTGTGCACCTGTGTTGCCTCTTTTTGTATTTCTCACATTTTTTAGTAGCTGCGTTCTTCTTTGTGTATTTCTTTTTGATATTTCTAAACTTTTTTTTCTTTCTCTCCCTTTCTTTCTCTCTAGGACCTTTTTTCCTCTTTCTGCAGGTCTCTTGCTTGTTTCTATAGTTTTGTTTTTTTGTTTGTAATAAAGAGAATAGCAATGTAATTGTAAGTAATTGTTTACTGGTTAATATGAATATTGATATGTAATTAATTTAAAATTGTTAATTCATGTAACAAATTATTGAAACTGTTCTTTGATTTTTAGAAAATTATTTAGTCAGGATCACAAATTGAAGATGGCAAGAAAATATGTAAAGAGAAGACACCAAAAAAACAGATCTACTTAAACAAAAGTAAAGAGAGTGTATTAGAAAAAAGAAATTTTTTTACCAAGGATAAAGTCTGTTCTGGTAAGAGCACCAAACAGTTTCTTAACACAGTTGCAGAGAGATTAAAGAAAGAGAATAAAAATGAAAGAAATAAGGAAAGTTTTACAACAAAGCATAAGGAGAACAAGATATATTATGGTAAAAAAACATTAGTTTTTGGAAATATAACGCATGCTACAACAAGAGAAAAGCAATTTAAAGAGATACGCACACAAATGTTTCGAAGTAGAGTAATTCAAAATTTATTAAAACATTCTAAAAGTGTAAAAAAAGATCAGCAGCATATAGGAAGAAGTAAGACATTGAAAGAGTAGTAGATTCTGCTTTTGAATTGAAACGAAAATATTTATATTAATATTGAAGAGAATGAGAACTTTGGATAAAACAATGGTGTTTATGAAGGAGAAAAACAAAAGAAAAAGACTAGTTAATAGAAGTAACTTTTGTAAAACTTTTACTGGTGAATGAAAGCACACTTCCACGACTGAGCCTTTCTTTAATGAAGAAAGCTATTTTCAACAGAACAGATTAGTGCATGCAGTTGATACTAGTGGTCGATGCTATGAGATGAAAGATGGTTGTCACATTCTTAAAGAAAAAATGGTTGTTAGGAGTGTGGAAGAAGTAATAGCTCAAGAAGTTCAAGGGAAGCTTACAAAAGGTCCAGTATATAAGTGGGATTATAGCAGTATTTGCAGTATTCGACAGGAATCTATTGACATATTGCAATTTTTTTATGAGAGTATGCAAAAAAAAAGTCTTAAACAGCAGATTAAGATGTTACAAGGACTAGATCCATGTAAAATAAGAAAATATAGTAAGTTGAAGGGTCATTCTCTGGCTTGTCTCTCAAGAAAAGTGTGTAAAAGTACTTTTCATCATTTAAGAACGTTAGCAGTACACCACTCAGAAATGCAGAAGTTAGTAAGGAGAGTTTACTATGTAAAAATGCCTACATTATGTTTAACTGAAATGAACACAGCTCTTGTGCACGGTTCAGTTTCAGATGTACAAAAAGTTTGTGATGATATACAGTTTCGTTTTTTTGGTTCACAAGAGGAGTGTGGAGAAAGTGAGAGCTTGATAAGTGTAGGTATTGAAGAACATGTGAAAGACATTAGTATTGATGAGTTTGCAGCAGAAATTACAAAGTTTAAGACAGATTCATGTAAAAAAACAAACTATGTTTGTATTTGTTGTTGACGTAATTATTATAGAAGTCAAACTAGGAATGTAGAATTATATTTAAAAAGTGAAAAGGAAAACAATGATAAGTGGCAGCAATTTGGTGCTTACTTGTTGGTAGAAGGTCGGTTTGAGTTGGCTACTGATCAAGTTATTTGTAAATATTGTTACAACAAATTAGAAGAGAACAAAATGCCAGCTTGAGCAGTACATAACAAGTTAGAGTTGATAGCTATTCCTCCAGAACTGGCAGATTTGAATGCATATGAATCCATTCTTATTCAATCTGTGCACCCATTTCAGGCTATAGTTCGTATGGAGCCTAAAACAGGTAAGCTGCCTCCAACAGATTTACAAAGAGGTCTGAAAGGAAGAGTTGTGTACTTACCTTTAGATTTTAAGAAAAATATTGAAACTGTTGGTGTAGACAGGGAGGAAAATGAGCCAGTAGTTATTCTAGTTAATGGTATACCAACAAAGAGTCGAAAAATATGGCAAGAGTTTGTAGATGTGAATAAACTTCAAAAGGCTACATTATATCTGGTACACAATAATATTTATTATAAGAATGTAAATGTTGATCAACAGGTGTTATGTAGTTCCTATAAAACCTATACAGGATCTGCGCGTTCGGACAGCATTCACTGTAGGATTGGTGTCAGACTGATTCTGAACACCCCCACCGGGTATGTTGGCCTTTTGTACCAGCTAGCTCACAGTGCCACTAGAAACTCCTGTTACCAAGGAGAGAATAGTTCTTTGGCAACCATCGAACACGACAACCCTGATCCCTCAGGACCGTGGAAACAATATACTACTTTTCGCTCAGTCACTCGTGTTTACTTAGTCTGTCTTAGAGAGATACACAGAATAAACAGGCTGAGCATTTTCAATAAGTATTTATTGAACAGTTGTTATTCTGGTGTAAAATAGATGAGCTGCAACAACCGCTAGACAGTAGCAGATACATAGGATTAGAAGCACTATGAAAGTAAACGGATGGTATAGCTCCACCATCTTGGATTAGTCATGAATACATATGAGTACATAAAATACATGATAATAAAAAGATGCATACTCCTACGATGTCTCCCTAACTAGATGTACCTAAGTGTACCTAGCATGTGTGTAGGTGTTAAGCGAAGAATCCCTCTAGGATAAAGTCAACCCCATTACCTGAAGTGAGAGACTGTGGGACCCCGTCTTGGTCTCGAGTTGGACACCCCGCGAGGGATGTTTAGACCACTGCGAGCTGGAGTGTCTGCCTGCAGGAACCTCAGTGTCTCTGGTCACTGTGTCTGCCGGGAAGTCCTGATCTCCTCTAGCTATTTTAGCAAGATGTGATGTATATATACCCATAGGTCTCCCCAGGGGTCCTACCTCGCTGTATCACTGTGTTGGACTAAGGATGACGTCGGGCATGAACTTTATACATAGATATTATACAGGAGATAGTAGTCCTGCTGTGCTTCCAAGAATCCTCATGCATAATGTATGAGATTTCGAACTAGGGAAAACCTGCGTTCTGAATGCAGGTTTGTATCTAGGTAAAAGGTCCGTCCCTGTAAACCGTTAGAAGTGTAATGTAGGGAAGAATATAGGTGGAGGGTTATGAAGTTACCTGGGCCTATATTATGGTACCTATATGGAATATAACACCCACTCCTCTTCCGAATGGACGACATAGTTAAATTCTCAACGTACTACTAGGTTGACTAGACACTGGGACGCTAATAATTTTAAAAAAAAATATATTAGATTTTGTTTAAAAATAATTAAAAGGCCCTAAAAATCTTTTAAAAGTTCAAAAAGGAAATTGTCACTCAAGCCATAGCTCTAATGTGTCCGTAGGTATAGTTTGAACTACTACAAGCATTTGAAAGCCGTGCATGACCAAAAGAATGTCAATTTTGTTATGGAGTTCCAATTTTCAGTTTGTTTTTCAAAAAGGTCGAATTTCTCCCAACACACGACGGGCCAAATGAGTCAAATGTTTATGTGTCCTGGCTGGTAGACGCAACATTATCGTTGCCTGCTTCCGCAGATGACGGTCCCTGTAACACCTTGCAGATTATGTCAATCGAGCATAGATGATTTTCCGTGCTGTCCACAGCCGATGCTGGGGCAGCCTGTGCGCTGTCCAAAGCCTGGGTGTCAGAGGAGGAGCTGGTGTCAACACCAACAGGAGCCGATACTACCTGTAGTGGCTCTAGAAATGCCGCCATCAATATTGGAATATGCTGGGGACACTGCAGAACATGGGCCGTTATCGGGTCCAGTAAAGCATCAACGTCTGGTTGCGCACATGATGGGAGTGTCAGACAGAGATCCAACATGCTTTCTTCTCCGCAAAACAGACATCGGAGGACAGGTAAGATGCAGTCCATCCAGACTGGTCTAAATGACAAGAACCAAGACGCACTTAGTTCTCTCAGGCGAGGCGTGCCAGATGTTGTACCATGCAATCACAGTATTTTCGCTCCAGGAGTACTGTTTCCATCTCTTTGGTGACTGGGACCTCCATCGCGTAGCAGAAAAATTACGATCAAGATACCTGCTATTAGAAACAGGATCAGCGGAAGTCCTCCAAAAATGCTTCCAAATATGGAGTGTATAAAGTTTGGTATAGCTCCGAGGACCGTCTGAAAGGTGCTTAATAGTCCAGAACCTATGGTCTTAAATAGGTGAACGATGCCTGACGTATTGTAGAAACCTGCTTTTCTTTGGTGATACCAAATGCTTAAAATTCGATCCTTAGGCCCTGCTAAGTTAACACACAAGTCACTGCACAAAATGGTTGTACGTTGCCATTTTGTCTTTAAGCAAAGCTGCTACTGTAACGCAAGGCTTGCACAACAAAGGACTGAAAATAGAAATGCTTCGCTACAGCTATCTTAGCATATTGCACACTTCAGCATATTATATTGCGAAATGTTTCTGGTGCACAGGTTATGAAAAATGCCAACATAGCATATTGCATTACGGTGGAAAGTCCCATAAGCTGCCCAATTAGGACACGTGGTCAGAACAGTAGTTTTCTGACCTTAATTGGTATGGCGCTGCTTAGGCCTTCGCTAACTGGTCAATTAGACTATGCTTAATTTGTGTTACATATACTATGATGCTGCATCCTTTATGTTTTGGCCTATAAAAACTGTCAGACACGTCACATCTTTGGGCATTCCGTATCTAGGCTGTCTGTCTCCGTGCTGCACGTATTTGCATTGTTTGTTGGTCTCCAATAAATTGTGCCCTCATTTGTGCTGACAAGAGACTTGCATTTGTGGTATTATTTCTTATTCTTTATTTCAGTTTCTACATTTGGTGTGAGAATGCGGTCCCAGGATGGATGAGTTTCACCTTACGCTGGCGGTTGCGCTCGGCTTCTCTCGGACTTCGGAGGCCTGAGGTTTGATAGCTTATTTGTTTATCTTCTCTCCCTCCATTCCGTGGCTGCTGGGGGTTTTCTGTCCGTATTGTTGTTCTTGTCATATCCCTGGCTCCTGTTTTCCCCGTCTTTCAGCACAATTGTATGGCTTTGTTCCCTTCTTAGCTTTTCTGGTGCCAAATGCACTAGGCTTGTGTCCAGGCGCGGTCTTCTTCTGTTCCATTGTTTCCGCTGCACTGCCTGTCGTGTCCATACTTCTTCTTACTTTTTTCTGTGCCCTTATTTTGGCCCTGATTTTATATTTCTTTACTTGTCACCACTCTGTTGAGGACTGTACGTCTGTTTAGGGTTAGCACACGTTTGGCGGTGCTAACCGGGCCTTGTCTCCTGTGCCGTCTGGTGGTTATGTACCTCTGAATTTGCTACCGATCTCTGTCTCAATTTCTCTGATGTACATTTTTGCTCTCCATTCTAGCCTTTGGTCCACGTACCCACCCCGACTGGCCTGGGGCGGCGTCCGTCCGCACTTTCCCTGCACGCAGTGACTCTCTGGTGCACATCAGCACTTGGCTGGCGGTCTACCTTGGAGGGCGAACTTCTGCTCCCCCCTGTGTCGCCTGCGGAGAGCCCCCGGGCTATGGGGGTGGTGGACCTTTACGGCTACTTCCCATTGACGGCAGCTGAGGTCGGTACGCTTTGCCAGACTAACTACCCACTGGTGAGTGCTATGTTTTGGAGTTATTTCTATGCTCCAGGTTGGGTTGTAGCAGGTAGCCCCTCGTTTTAGAGTTGTGGCAGTTTTGCTCCCCCGGTGCGGGTGATTGCGGTAAGGGCGCCCCCTTGCCTTTGGCTGCACACAGTTCATGTGCGGATACGATATCGTATGTTTTGTAGCCAGCTCGGCTGCTCTTTGAAGTTGCAACAGGTTTTTTTTTTCTTTCTTCTTCTTTGTGTCGTACAATTTGAGGTTTTCATGAGCTCTGATACCGGTCCTGCTGACCCCCCTCCCTACAGAACCTGGTCCTATGTCTCGCCTTTTATGAATGCACGGCTGAGTCGCCCTACCTCACAACAGCGCCGTTGGCAACCTCCGGCGGGACGCCCTAGGTGGTCTCATATTGTGTCTCGGGTTGCTCCTCGCCACATAGAGGAGGGAGTGTCCGTTGTTCTATTATCTATAATAGTGGGTTTCTCTGCATTTTTTTTTTGTATCATTGTGATGTTCCTCTCATACGTTGTGGTTAGATACTGTTAGGCTTGTAGGGTGTTTTAAGTATTTGTCAGGTTATTCTTTGGTTTAGGTATTTGACGCTACGTGACTGACATAATTGATGCTGCTATTACCTGACAACCAACTTAGCCGCCCCCCGTCACTGGTGACCACCATACCTAATGTCTCTTAAGATTCCCACCCCTCCACAATGGACTGGCTAGACTCATTTCTCTTTGCCCTATACTGTATATTACCTCCCATCTGCATTTTCTTCCTTATGTCCTCCTGCATTTTATTCCTTATGTCCTCCGGAATACCAATAATACTTTTCCTGTGTCCACTGTTACTATTCTGGGATTAACACACTCACCACCCACTCACATCACTTCTCATCAACAGCGCGGCTGCGCAGGGTATCAAAGTGCTGCCTTTATGTTTTCTGTGTATTGTCTGAAATACATCTAGAGTTCACCTTTTCTGCACTGTTTGTTTTTTTTGAATGACTGGACCTCTTGGCAACTTGCCATGCGGTCTTCAATTCTGTCTAGCCGCCCCTCCCACCCACTTACGGGATAACTGGGAGATTGCAAGGAGGCAGAACAACTAATCTTTCTTCTGAATTCTTTCCTGTCATCCTTCATTCTGTTCATGGGACGCCAGTAATAAGCACCCAGAACCCTCTCTTGTTCCTACTGGTGAAAGCTTTGGTGAACTGTATCAATTGAACTGTCTGATTGCATAACGAGTGGCTTTTTCTGCTATTGCAAACAGCTGAAGCGTGGCTGAATAGCACATGATAACGTTCGTCTACCCTCTGTATTGTGTCTCTATAGTACAGCGCGACACCCCGTTCCCCACCCCCTATCTGTCTAGTATATTTGAGGTCTAATAGCAAGGCAAGGAAGTTTAGTGCTTGCACTTCAACACGCACACTCTCTCTCATCATGGGGAACAGTACAAGTAAAAATTATTTAAATAGCAGTTAGCCAGCTCCCCCTAAAGATTCCCCAGGCTATACGCCAAGGACTAAGTTCCATACTATTTATACACAAATGGCATGTTCTGACAGCTAAACGACCAGACTTACAATTCCCGTGCAATGGGACTTACGACCTGAACAAGTTGTCATATCTTAGACAAATGTTGAAATTAAAAGGCAAAAAGATAAGGCCAACAGAATGGGAATCTTTTTATCAATGGGACTTGGTCTTGCGTGACATGCGTGCAACTAACAACTTGAAATCAAAAGTCCATAAAGAGTTAATTGATGTTAAGAACAGAATGTTAAATGAGATAGCAAAACAGAAAATAGAGGAGAATAGGAGGAAGACAGTAATGGATTTGGTTGGAGTGTACCCATGCATTTCTGGTACAAAGGAAAACAAAGCAAGTAAGGAGGGAGGGGGTGAAGAGGACTCACTACTTGAGGATCTTTTAATGGGACGAATGAGAAGTGCAGCACAAACACCCTTCCCTAAAACAGACGGTGACACCTCAGCCTCCCCTGCCATGCCATCACCCACTGAGCTAACTGATGAACAGCAGAAAGCTGCTATAGTTTTAACACGCAAGCTTCTCAACGAAGAAGCTGCCAAAATAGACTTGGACACTGTCCAAGACATTGCAGTCTTGGGACTGATGAGGAACGAAGCTGTACACGCTGCCAGCAAACATGCTGGAAAGAAAAGACAGCTGCTGGCTCAATGCGCACAGAAAGCCATAACGCTGCCAAACCTAATAGATCGCACATGGCTACAACTGTTCGACGACACGTCAACAGACGACGTCCTAACACTAAGCCAGTGGCACTCCCTAGTATGGAAAGCTTGTACATACACATTACAAACGATCCATGATATTACAACAATAGAGCAGGCCCTCGAAGGAATTCAACCACCTTCGCTGCAGGCTAGGCGAGACAGTTTAGGTAAAACAAGGAGTGCTCCTTCATCCACACCGGCTCACCCACAGCACAAAACCGAATACTAAAATCAGACACAGTTAAATGCCAGGAGTTACTACAACAGATGGTGGAAGGAACACTAGTAGTAGACGCCTTCACACAACGCTACAACAGACCATACTTAGAAAAAGTTCTGTCACTAGCACTAGCACAGTTAATGGACAAAGGCGCCAAGGTTCACAATGCTTATGTCCAGCAAACAAAAACAGTGGGTTCAGATACTACAGGTACAGCTCCACCACTGCCTGCACAGTATGACTGGGATATAGCAAGGTTCAGCTTCACAGACTGGGACCTGCAAACACACAAAGAAGAAAACATGACAGACACACTACAATATGCGGTAGATAAACTGCAACAATGGAAGAAGCTGGTACACACATTCGCGGTGCTAGTAGTAGTCCAGACGCTCGCCCCTTACACAGGGACACCAGCCCCCACAACAGCAACACCCCCGGCACTGATTATGCCCCTACGAGAGGTACCACCTCCGCCAGGTGGTGAGGATAATGAATTGGCATATATTAATGTCCCTTGGTCCCGACAAGACATTATGTGCTTTACTAAAGACTTCCCAAAGCTCAGAGAAGAACCAAGGAAGTGGTACACAGAATTAGACAGAATGGCAGTGCTGGGAGGACTGTTATGGAGAGATTTTGGCACATTATTTAACATAATTGTGCCAAAGGATTTATGGGAAGATTGTAAGAGAAAAGTGGATTGGCCAAAAGGGGAGCCAGGGAGGGGGAAAGAGGGAGTTCCAGGAGCTCAGGTTGAAGTAAAGTACAAGGAGGTCGTACAATACTTAAAAGAGAAAATTCCGGAGGATAAGGTAGATTGGAATAAAATAACACATACAAAACAGGAGAATGACGAGAGTGTGAATACTTACTTTGACCGTCTTCTGCAAGTGTACCAGCAGAACAGCGGTCTAAGGAATCCTATGGGAGATGCAATGCCGGCATTTGTCACCACCTTTGTTCAAGGTCTAAAACCACCTATCAAGGCACACCTACAAACTTCATTTGTCTGTTGGCAACAAGAGCCAATTGAAAAGGTGTTGGCAGCAGCAAGATACTGCTCTGATTATCAGGCAAATGCACAGACAATGGAGGTAGAAAAGATTAAGAAAGAAAAGGTTAGACTGATGGTAGCACAAGAGAGATTTTACTCAAACAACAGAGGAAGGGGTAGGGGAAGAGGGAAGGGTACAGGAAGACAACAGAATGGCAGGTCAGCTTCCCTACCTCCACCAGGTACCGCTTGCTTTTACTGCAAAGACCCCAACCACTGGAAGGCAGACTGCCCAATATTAAAGAAGAAAAATGAGGAAAATGGGAGGTCACAGAATAGGGGACAGGGCCAGCGCCAATACCAGCATAGCACCCAGCACGCAGAATATAGAAATACTGAACAGCAAGGGTACCGGTCAAACGACATGTCTCCAGCACATCATGACTGGACAGAGAGGGATGGGTGGGCACAACGAGACAACGATTTCCCACCACCACCACAAGATTTATTCTAGGGATGCCTGAAAGTGGAAGACTGCCTAATAATAGCTCCAGCAATAGCGGTGGATCAATCCGGCCCATATGTAGAGGGAACAGTTTTGGGCAAAATAGTACTATTTTTGATTGACACAGGAGCTCAAAGATCAATGCTGAAGGCACGCTTAATGCCTGAGGCACCACTTTCGGGAGTACAGATAACGGCAGTCAGAATGACAGGACAACCAATAGATGAATATCTCACGCAACCACTACAATTAGTGGTAGGCACCATAACTGTCAGCCATCAGTTTATCTTCAGCAGATTCTGCCCAGTGAACCTCCTGGGTAGGGACTTGCTCTGTAATTACAATGCACCATACACTGCTCACCAACAGGTGTCTTTCTAGAAAGCAGGTCAAATGGTCTGATGTTACAAGCTTTCATGACCTGCACTGACCCCGTCATACCCCCAGAGTTACGCCACTGTGTACCACCTCAAGTCTGGGCTACCAGTGCTAGTGATGTAGGACAGGTGCTCAACTATCCCCCGGTACAGATCAAATTGAAGCCAGAGCTCGCCTCCCAAGGGTGCCACAGCACAAGATTTCCAAAGAAGGGGAGGAGGGCATAGCACCAGTAATACAAGACCTTCTGAAGCAGGGAATAATAAGGGAGATACACTCTAGTCAGTGCAACACACCGATACTCCCTGTAAAGAAAGCATCTAAGGGCCCGGACGGTGCCCCGGTATACCGTTTTACCCAAGACCTGAGAGAATTGAACAAAATAGTGGTACCGTCCTTCCCAGTGGTTCCAAACCCAGCAACAATATTATCCAACATCCCAGCAACAGCCACACATTTCACAGTGCTGGTTCTGAGCTCCGCCTTCTTCACCATCCCCTTGCATCAAGACAGCCAGTATCTTTTCAGTTTTAGTTATAAAGGTCCATTAACATGGTGTAGGCTTCCACAAGGCTTTACTGAATCCCCTTCCATCTTCACGAATGCACTAAAGACAGATCTAGACTCCCTAGTGCTAAAGGAAGGCTCCACACTAATCCAGTACATAGATGATTTACTATTGGCCTCACCATCTAAAGATGCATGTACAGAGGACACCATTGCAGTTCTGTGCCATCTGGCACTGAAAGGTTACAAGGTTTCCCCCAAGAAGTTACAGTTCTGCCTCACTGCTGTTAAGTATCTAGGCCACGAACTCTCCGAAGCGTCTAGGAAATTACTACCTGATAGAATATCCACCATCACCCACTTTCCCCGACCACGCACACAAAAAGAGGTCAGGGCGTTCCTGGGGGTGGCAGGATACTGTCGGCACTGGATCCCAAACTTCTCCCTGATTTCCAAACCACTACAAGCACTAACCCACAAAGAGGTCCCAGACCTATTAACTTGGTCACAGGAGTGTGACCAGGCATTTCACAAGCTCAAAAGTGAACTTAGCGAAGCACCAGCACTAGGTCTCTCAGATTACAGTAAAGACTTCCACCTGTTCTGCCATGAAAAGGGAGGGTGCTCATTGGGTGTACTGAGTCAGAAACATGGTTCATTTTACCGCCCAGTGGCGTACTATTCCACCACACTAGACCCAGTGGCATCGGCGCTCCCGCCTTGCCTTCGAGCGGTGGCGGTAGCAGCTCTTGCAGTAGAACAATCCGAAAATATAGTGTTGGCACACACAATGGTTCTGCACGTTCCCCATGCAGTGGACACGCTCCTCACGTCAACAAAGACCCAACATCTAACAAATGCACGTCTCACTAGGTATGAGCTGACGCTATTAGCACCACACATTGCAATAAAGAGATGCACCACCCTTAATCCAGCATGCCTTCTGCCAACAGAGTATGACCTGAACGATCTGACCTCTGATGATGCATTTCATGATTGTGCACTGGCGATAGACAGGCATACAAAGGTGCGCCCGGATCTAAAAGACACACCACTGCCAGATGCCCAAGGGGATTTATTTGTAGATGGGTCATGCCTGAGGGATGACCAAGGGACACTGCAGGCCTCCTATGCAGTAGGCACCGCCAACACACTATTAGAAGGAGGGAGGTTGATGGCTGCCAAAAGCACACAGGCGGACGAACTCGTGGCACTGACAAGGGCATGCACATTGGCTAAAGGAAAAAGAGCAAACATATACACAGATAGCCAGTACGCCTTCGGGGTGGTGCATGACTTCGGCCAGCTGTGGTCTATGAGGGGGTTCCTCACATCAGCAGGCCAACAAATACAACACGCGCAATTGATCAGTGACCTCCTTCGAGCCTTGTTATTACCTGCAGAAATAGCTATCATAAAATGTGCAGCACACACTTCCTCCAAAGACTATGTTTCAAAAGGCAACGCATTCATTGATGGGGAAGCAAAGAGAATAGCGCTCACAGGCTGCCAGTTAGCAATGGTACAAATAATAAGTAGCAGCACGGACACAGGGGCTAACAATGATTCATTGAATTTTGACCCTATACACATTCAGCAAAGGGTAGAGGAAACTGAAAAGGAGGAGTGGGTGAAAGGAGTGTGTGTGCAAACAAAGGAGGGGTTATGGACAGGACCAAATGGAAAAATATGCCTACCTTCATCTATGCTCCCTTCCATGGCACGCCTCTTGCACGGCCCCTCCCACGTGGGCCGGGACGGCATGATCAGACTGTTTTCCCAATGTTGGTACAACTGCACGTTCCGCCAAACAGCAGAAAGACTTTGTAAGCAATGCACTGTTTGTGCACAATATAATACTGGAAATGGCCCACCAACTGCACCTGGCCATTTCCCACCGCCCCACGGACCCTTTGAGAGTCTCCAAATGGATTTCATAGACATGCCCCCCACCCACAAGTACAAATATGTTTTGGTAATAGTATGCATGTTCAGTAAGTGGACAAAAGCCTATCCAACAAAGAACTGTGATGCATCCACAGTGGCCAAATGCCTTCTAAAAGACCTGATCCCACGATTTGGGATCCCATCCATTCTATCCTCTGACAATGGACCTGCGTTCATTTCCCATGTCATAGGGGGACTATGTAAAGGGCTTGGAGTCACACAAAAGTTGCACTGTGCGTATCACCCACCCGCAGCGGGTGCTGTGGAGAGGAAGAATGGGGTACTCAAAAACAAAATAGGCAAAATTTGTGCGTCAACTGAACTTTCATGGGTAGACGCACTACCACTGGCCCTGTTGGCAATGAGAAGCACGCCAGATAGGGTAACACGTTTAAGCCCCCACAAGATTTTGTTTGGCCGCCCCATGAACATTGCAGGCCATTTGTCCACTGCTCCGCTATCAATACAAGATGATTTGCTTTTATGCTATTGTAAGACATTAACAGAGACATTACGTTATCTACATCGCCAGGTTCTGCAGGCTCTTCCAGAGGCAGCCACACCACCGCCACATGACCTGCAGCCTGGTGACTGGATTTGGGTAAAAGCCCACACCCGACGACACTGCCTCCAGCCAAGGTGGAAGGGACCACACCAGGTACTTCTAACTACTGCTACAGCCGTCAATTGCGAAGGGCTGACATCTTGGATACACAGCTCCCACACCAAGAAAGCAGCAGGACCAGACGGCGGAGGACAAGCTCCGCTGCCACCTCCAGAGGCATCCGAGACACCCCGCAGGTACAACCTTTGCTCCAGCAGACAGCAAAGAGCAGAACAGGATTGAAGAAGAGGCAGTTCCCTGCTCGCTGCAGGCCAGGCCTCCAACGGACGACACAACATACCAGAGGCAGTTCCCTGCTGCGCACAGCAGGCCAGGCCACCGGTATCATCCTTCCAAAGACAACAGTTTTTCTTCACAAGTGCCAACTGTCATGTGCTAGTAACCTCTGACAGTACGCAACAAAGGCACCAACGGTTCATTCCCATGAGTTGCTGGAGTCTGTATCAATACCAATAGCGGTACAGACCCTGCTAGGTAGTGCTGCAGTTACTGTACCATTGGAACAATAGGGGTACAGAACTCGCTAGTTAGCGTTGCTGGCGTCTGTACCAAAAGACACTTAGCGGTACAGAACCTGCTAGTTAGATACCATAAGACAACAGCTTCAGGTACAGCCCAAAGTGAACAGTGTCACAAGGACACTAAATGTCAGTAACACCAACGGGAGATTACACACAAACGGGAACTTTCAGGTCAATAACCATACAAGAAGAAGGACAACGGCTGCGAATAACAGTAAGATCAGTGTTACAGGTATGGTCCACAGGAATAGAGATAACAGGTGTTCAAAGATTATCTGTGCCAAAACCCCGCTGCTGAGTAACCTGAGACTTCTGATACTGTACGTTATTGCATTTCCACATTTCGGAGACCAGCCATCAGCACTAGACACAGAGGAAACACGCCTTGACCTTTTACAGTTTGTGGTACATGCAATTGAGAACAGTGGAATAGGCATTATCAGAGATATCCAACTATAAAGGGAACAGCCACCGGAAGGATGGATAGAATATTGGGCCATACAGTAAACAAAACGCCAGATAGAATTTATATACATATCACCTTCTTGGCTCCATGCGCAGAAGAACCTGAAATATTATCTAGCTCTTGGCCAAGGAACCCACTTCAAAGTAAAATTGCTTTTGCCTGCCTGGGCAGCGCACTCCAGTTCCCGGATTTCTCATCCCCCACAGGTGTGTATACGGGCCCGGACGCCGAAGGACTAAAAACGGGGATATACCTTGCCGTCTTCCGAGCAATAGGAGACGAGGTAGTAAGAGACCTGGACTCCAACAATTGGCATCAGTAAAGACAATGGGATAAGCACCATGCCACGCCCAAGGACAGAAGGACGGAGATGGCCAAGAGTGCTGCTGGCACTGCTGTCACGAGTACCAGGAATAATAGTGACTGCATTGATAATAATATATGCCAAAGATCTTGAAATACCATTCCTGAATGGCCAAGTTGGGGACGGGAGCGATACAAATGCAACATTTGATGACAGGATAATAAATGTTCCAGAACAAGACATTTTGGGGGAGGTTGACATTAGAGATGGAGGGGAACGGGTGTTGTGGGATGAATATAACGGAAATAGATACGTTGAAATGGTGAAGATGTATGTACGTATTATGAATATATCTGAATGTTATGTTTGCACACACCTGCCTACAGACACACAGAACAGCATGAGTTACAATGTCTTACCTGTCTCTAAATACGTGGGCTGCGTCCTGATGCGCGATATACTCTTCACTCAGCACAACATGTCCGCAGTAGTCGCACCTCCTGAGAGCAGCAAGGTTGCAACAGGACAGGGGACAATACCACCCAAAACGAAAAGAGTGCCATGTATGCACATGCAACCAACAAAGAGAGACAAGGAGATGCTAGACACATTTGACAGAACACCCAGGAATGAGGGATGGAAAGGTAGGGCAGATTGGGACAACATAGGAATAGAGAAAGAAGGAGAGTTGAAAATACCAAGATTTAGAATAGAGCAACTCCTTTCCGCCCCTTCCTGTATCCAGAATGACAAAGTAATACCGCCCAAAAGAATACCAAAATTACCACCGGAGGGGAAAAGCTGCTCCATACAAAAATTAATGCAGAAGGACGCCTGGAAGGAGTGTATTTCATTTGGGTGCACTATAGCGGAAATGGCACAGGGAGAACAGGGATTCATAGAATGTGAAGATAGGATAAACAAAATAAAGGGAATTCAAGGAGAAAAGGAGAAAAGGAAGTGGGAGCAATTTTCGTTGGCGAGAGTAACTGCACACACATAACAAGGTTATCGCGGATTAGGAACAGTGGTCAACGGTCCTCACCTGGACTAGAAGGTTACAAGGGACTGTTCTTTGTCTGTGGCCAATGGGCCTACTTCTATCTGCCGCCGGGATGGTATGGCAGTTGCTACCTTGCCTCCATCCTGCCCCGAATGACCCACTTCACCGACCTAGTGCAAATAAAGAACAAGGGCCACCAGCCAAAAAGACTTAGAAGGACACCAGAGTGGACAGAGAATTTAATGACAGGACTCGGAGTTATGATCCCTGGTGCAGGTGTGGTATACACCTCTGCTAGGATCCACCAGTTAGCAAGGATGATTGAGGATCTCGCAGATTCAACAGCAGCAGCCTTAGGTAACGTCACTGAAGAACTCACCGCCATGAGGGCAGTTGTGATACAGAACAGGGTTGTATTAGACATCATCCTGGCCAAAGAGGGCGGAGTCTGCCACGTCATCCATCAGCAGTGCTGTTCGTATATACCTGACAACAGTCAGAATATACACAAGGCCATAGACGAGATAGACAAGGTTAGGGACGAAGCACACGACATACATACCGGGGAGGTATGGGAAACGTTTATACTATGGCTACAAAGCTGGGGATCATGGATATTGGAGTTGGTCATTATAATAATAACGGTATTGATCACACTGTGTATCATGATCAACGTTTGCCCAGCGTGCTGTGCAGCCTTTACTGCAAGCAGTACCCGCTGCATGCTAAAGAGTAGGGCCAAAAGAAACCACACCCACGATGACGAAGGGACAGAGATGGTACTGAGAAAGACTCCCAGGTGTGATTTGGTATTAGATGGGGCAATGTAGAAACCTGCTTTTCTTTGGTGATACCAAATGCTTGAAATTCGTTCCTTAGGCCCTGCTAAGTTAACACACAAGTCACTGCACAAAATGGTTGTACGTTGCCATTTTGTCTTTAAGCAAAGCTGCTACTGTAACGCAAGGCTTGCACAACAAAGGACTGAAAATAGAAATGCTTCGCTACAGCTATCTTAGCATATTGCACACTTCAGCATATTATATTGCGAAATGTTTCTGGTGCACAGGTTATGAAAAATGCCAACATAGCATATTGCATTACGGTGGAAAGTCCCATAAGCTGCCCAATTGGGACACGTGGTCAACAACAGTAGTTTTCGGACCTTAATTGGTATGGCGCTGCTTAGGCCTTCGCTAACTGGTCAATTAGACTATGCCTAATTTGTGTTACGTATACTATGATGATGCATCCTTTATGTTTTGGCCTATAAAAACTGTCAGACACGTCACATCTTTGGGCATTCAGTATCTAGGCTGTCTGTCTCCGTCCTGCACGTATTTGCATTGTTTGTTGGTCTCCAATAAATTGTGTCCTCATTTGTGCTGACAAGAGACTTGTATTTGTGGTATTATTTCTTATTCTTTATTTCAGTTTCTACAGTATCAGACATGTTAAAGATACGATTGACCATTTCTGCGAAATGGAAGGGGTAATTCGTACGTATGAGCGCCTGTATCTCTGTTGAAGACCTTGCGATCTGGAGATCAAAGGTCTCTTGAGCGGAGGTTAAGGGCACAGACGTCTGTAAAAGCATGGCTTTCATTCTGCTCCAAGCATCAAACCGTATTAATGAAACATTTAGCGAAGGCCATAACGGTGCCTCCCTGACTGTATGTGTTGGGGGAAACAATACTTGCATACAGTAAGTAACCCTGGAGCTCACGGTTACCAGATATGCAGTGCCCGGAAGCATCCCACAGCAACCTTGATCGTTCAGCAAAAAGTAACTCCCATTCGAAAGTAGCCTGAACACTGGAGTGATCACGGCAGCTGGAGCACCCCTCAAGTGACCGGATAAGTTCGCTACTGAACCGTTACACGCCCCATGCAGCATTGTATCCTGACATATGAGTGATCCACTTAAAGTGTCTTTACAATTTGTACCTCTCAAAAACACTTCTCTATCCCCACTCCGGCATCGAAATCTGTACAGTAATTCCCAAGGTTCCTTGATGAATTCCCTACCCATTTCTTCATACCTGCCTGCCTGCTTTTGTTCAAGGCAATATTGAAATTGAAAAGTAGTGACCGGTAGAGTTATGTGGCCATGGATTAATCATTCCGTGGTTGGTGATTCTGCCACTGTAAAGGCTAATATATCCAGTTGTTCAATACGCAGCATTGTATATTTTGCACCCCTTTCTGTCATCTCTATCCGTTTTTCTGTTAGATTGTATGAGGAAAACAGAGATGTACTGTTGATGAAACGCCAAGGCACACAGCCTGCGCGCAAAGATTGCAGCGTCCAGCTTAATAACATAATAGAATGCAATTGTGATTGCCCGTGTTGTAATATGGACAAGTCCTGTTCTAATATATCTATTGCAGACGATACAATGTTGCCCAGTGAATATATCCTGGAGGTTAGTGTAGTTAAACCATTGTCAACCACGGCTAGAGCTTTCTCTTGGTTTATACGATCTATTTCACGTAATTTCTCAGCGGCCTCCTGTTGGGATATTTTCCAGATTCCATTAAAGACAGCATAATAGAAACGTTTGTGACGTGGCTTTCTAGGACCTAATAAAAAATCCCGTAGATCCACATCCTTTGTAAGTAAGGATAAGTGTTGTCTCACCTGTGACAGTGTTGAGGTTCTTAACCAATCGAGGCATAACTTCCCAACACTGTATGATGTCACTACCCCTGGATGTTCTCTCTGTACATAGCGTGGATCTGGCCTGTTGATATTAAACCCTATGGTTCTACCCATGAATCTTTCCTGACATCTATTGGTGTCTGTGGGCCAAATCAACCATCCCTTCCAATCGGGGTCTGATCTATTGTATTGTATGATCTCATCTAACGTAATTCCTTCTTGTGATGTTATGTTACCCTCGGTGATTGATGGTGTGGGCATCCAAGGTGTATTCAAGTCTTTGTTCTTGGCTATTCCAAGACAGGAAGTTTGTTGCACAGTTTCATTCAAAAACATTATTTGATGAGGAATGAGGCATGCTCGAAATAGCGCTTCAGTTCCCTGGACCTGCCAGGCTCTGGTACCCCAGACAGATTTTAAGTCTACAGTGTCTTTCCATAAGTCAAAACCTTGTTCAGACAACTGGGCAATAAAGGAAGCAGAATAAATCTTTTTGGTGTTTGTCAACATATTTTTCTGTGCTGATGTTGGTGCAATCTTATAATAATATAAGGCTGGGTCTGACATGTTGAACCCTGAAAAATATGGAAATTTCTGTGCAAATGCCTTTGAACTGCTCTTCGGTGGTGTAGGGCAATGTTCCCACTGGTGGTAGGTGAAAACATTTCTGGGATTAGCAGATTTATGCAGAAAATGATGACCATAATGTTGATAGCAATACATTGATTAAAAACCTGATGTGTCATCCAATATTTCCGTATTGGAAAAGGCCGCAGATTTTTCTAAATCAGACAACATATTATTGACAGTTTCTTAATCCCAATCATCTGAAAATATACTGGAGGTAATGATATAACTCAATTATATTTTATATAAATGTGGAATCTTTAAAAGTTCGGTCGGACCAAATATATCGTAATCAACTTTGTCCCATACTATACCATCAGGTATAGGAACTGCTGTAATGTTCACTGATGAAAAGTCTCTTTGCTCACGATGTGATGATAGGTGAGGTTTCAGAATCAGATTCACTTTTTGTGCTGCAGAGCTTTGTCGAAGGTAAGTTCCATTTATAAGCATACTAAAAACAATTACTAAGCCTATCCAGAAAAGAAAGAAAAGTATCCCGGAAATTACCCAGAGTTCTACCCAAGGTGATACCAGGTAAGTTTGTTTAAGAAAGTTCAGAAAGTCTTTAATTTGCTGGTCGTGTGTTTTTTGGGCTGGCATCGCTCCAGGTTCACTTGGATCCAATGAAAAGGTATCAAAGTCGATGAAATAGCCAGATGCGGTTCGATCAATTTTCGGTATTTCCACAGGTCTTGTGGAACTGTAGCTTGCTCTTGTTGAGGCATGTTGATGTAGATATCTGTGTTTGGTTGAGTTGAAATTTGTCTTTCATTTTGATTCTGATTGATAACTTCAGTTTTGAGAGGAACGAGTTCCATGGCATTATTGCATAGTCCATCATTCCGTGCAGGGGACTCTTCAAACGTGATGAGTCTTTCTATTTGAACTTCTTGTATGGTAGAGAGTGGAGGGCGTTGTTTACTCAGGAGTCCATCAAGGCCTACTATTCAGAATCGGCCACATAGTGTGGTTTGATTAAGTCGATTGAGACAAATATGTTCTCCTTTTTTCCGGCAAGAGGCGGTAGAAGTACAGTTCTTGTTCCTTCAATAGCCAGGACTGGTACAGGATTTCTGTATGATGGCCCAAATTCTTTTTTGTCCGCAATGTTCTCTCTGACCAGATCCCCAACTTTAGGGACCCAGACAGGTCTTGCCGTAACTGACTTGACTTCCCCAGTGGCGGTCCGCTTTACCTGGACATTGCTTTGTAGTGCCCTGGATTCATTCAGATCCTATAAAACAGCCAAACATTTATGGATGTCAAAATGTTTATCATCCGCCACTGTGCCTTCGCAATCAAGATCAGGTACCCACATTCTCATCCCAAATAGTACCTCATAAGGAGTGACACCCCCTAGAGAACTTCTTGGCATGTTATTAAATGCTCGTTGAACTCCATACAAATGTTTTACCCAACTCTCACCCGAGCCTAATACTCTAGCTGTTAAAGACTGCTTTAAGTCCCGGTTTTTCCTTTCCAATGCCGAATTTCCCTTGGGATGGCATAGAGAGGAGTACCGCAATGCTACACCCAAACCTCCCATGGCTTCCTTGTAAGCCCTAGAGCTAAACGCGGGGCCACGGTCAGAATGTAATGTGCCAATTGCTTATGTCCCTATAAAGACTCGCAAATCTTTTATAACAGTACGAGCATCAGCCGAGCGCTGGGGCCACACCCATAGGAATCTAGAGCAGGAATCTACTGCAACCATGATATACCTGTAAGCCCCATCTGTTTGTAAGGGGCCGCAATGGTCCAAATAAACACACGCAAGTGGTTTGTCTGATATTAGCAATGGTGTCTGCGCTGGACATGTTATGGTGGAGCCTTTCATCTGCTGACAGATGTCGCATTTCAAGACAGTCCTTAGTCTGCTTTGTTAATCCTGGCCACCAGTAGCGTTGTTTCAGTAAGGAAACGGTCACCGTAACACCTGCGTGTGCAGAACCTATACCCTCTGCTAGAATTAAACCTAACCTGCGATCCATATTTGGTATTACTCTATCCCCCACTCCAGGAATCTGAGCAAATGGAACGTTATTTGCATCTAAGTTGTAGGAGTACTTGAGTGGAAATCTTTTCGGTAGTGCTGTTTTATTGCGTGTAGCAATAATTGCAACCATAATCTCACCCTCTATTGTCCTTTTTGAACGGGTTATTGCAGCTATGGAAGCCGTGCGTACAGCCCCCTTTGCGGCTTCGTCAGTCAATGAATTCACTTCAACGTGAACGCCATCACGTTGATGACTCAGTGTGTGTATCACGTGAGTCCTTCGTAGTTTGTTTTTCAACTCTACTACCTGTTCCCATAGTGTTTTATGCTCAATTGTGCCACCTTTTGCATCTTTGAACCCATTTTGTCCCCAGTGGTGTAAGTATTCATTGTATCACTGTACACAGTAAAAGGAATCACACACGATTAGTGTGGGGAATTCTCGATCCGTATTTACCAGTGCCAGTAACAGAGCTTTTAATTCGGCCAGCTGCGCTGTGCAGTACCCTAGAGACTGGGTTTTTGTACAACTCAGATGAAACTTTCCATCCTGCATGCGACCTTTAACGATTGCGCATGCGGCGCTGTATTTCTGTTTACTCCCAATGGCCGGCTGAGCAGATCCATCAGTGTAAATTATATATTCATACTGATCTAGAGGCAATATTTCATCAGGGAGAGGATATTCTTGTTTGTATTGCAGGAATGCCTGTGTTTTTAGACTTGGGTTGTACCTGTATTCTACATCTGTTGCAGTAAGAGAATTAGCCCATTGTATCCATCTCGGATGTAAGGCTTTAGCGTTCAGAACACTAGCCTTTTTAGCAGCCTCTAAGGCCGGTATTGGTGTTACGACTATTATTCGCTTTCCCTGAGCCAGTGCTTTTTCTCTTACTACAGCCGTCTGTACTGCTGTAAGAATCTTTTCTGTTGATGCAAAGCGCATCTCAGCATTTGTGTACAAATGTGATTTGTAGGCGATTGGTACTGTTTCACCTTCATTATATGTTAGGTAGGTGTATCCTGATTGATCCGCAACTATACGGATCACTAAGTTGCATACATTTATGCGTGTCTGTAAGTGTTTTGAAGCTATCATATCAGCTTGTAGGGAACGAAGAATATCTGTGTGTTCCTGTGTCCATTGTCTGACTGAAAAGTCAGGTCTTATCAAATCGTAGAAAGGTTTAACTCTTTCTGCATAATCCAAAATGTATGTTCTGCCAAAGTTCAGTAATCCCAGTATTGATTGTAAACTCTTTAATGATTTCGGAGGTTGTAGCAGTGTACATTTTTCTAAAATGTTAGCAGCTAAGCTTTTCCCTTCACTTGAAAGCTCATATCCCAGAAAAAGGACATTGAGATGGGCTATCTTTGATTTTTTTAAATTAAATTTGTAGCCCTCAGAGGCAAATCCTAATATTATGGTATTTACTCTGTTCAAGTGTTCATCCAGGTCATCATCTGTTAGATAAATATCATCCACATAGGACAATGCCTCTTCATCCTGATTTTGAAGTAATTCAGTTACTCTGGCCGAAAATAAACCCGGGCTGTTCTTTTACCCTTGGGGGAGTCTGCAAAATTACCGCTGGGAGCCTAACGCAGAGAATGCGGTTAAATACCTGCTTTCAGGCGCTATATTTTGGCAAAAAAATCCATTTGAGATATCTAGAGTTGTTTTGTAATCTTTCCGCACAATGTTATTCATTAGTGCGGCACTGTGTGCATTTTGTACTGCAAACTTCTTTGTGCAAGTGTTTAGATGTCTGTAATATAAAACTAGACGATATGAGTTGTCAGGTTTCATTAAAGTAAACAAAGGAGTATTCAAGTTGATCTACGATCTCCCTGACCTGTTTTTTAGCTTCTTGCTTTATTGGATACTGCCTCTGTGGAACCGGAGTATTTTTTAATGGAATTATGTGGTGGGTTGAATCCTCATCCCACCCAACATGGTTTTTATATAATGCCGGGGCAAGGGCTAACGCCCACTCCAGGGCATATGTATATTTTAGATATTTGGGAACATGGTTGGAAAAGGCTGGTAAGATTACTGTTTCTCCCCTAGGGCAGTCCATGACGAATGCTGGCGGCCAATCTTGTTCAGTTAATAGAATGTCATAACCAAACGTCAGGTTCTCCCAAAAGGGACCTCTAACTTTCCTGGGTTTGTCCCCCTCCATTTGGAGTGTTATTTCATATAACTTAAGTGGGACACTTACCCTAGTATCAGGTGTTTCTACCGTGATATAATCATTCAAGTCCGCTGTCACCAGAAATTCCATCAGGTTCTGGCGAGCTATTGTTACTTCTGCCGCACTGTCTAGCATCGTCAGAGCCCATTCCCCGTTCAGTAGTTGAGTCTCAGAATTCTGGGCATGTCTGATCTTCAGACCTTCAACCTTCTTTTTGAACTGAGGTTTTGGTTTGGCTTTATCTTCTTTTTTGGAAGTATAGTCTTGAGCGTGCTGCTTGTCTCTGGACTTTATATGCTCTTCTTGTCTGTCTGACCGTCCTTCCCTCTCGGAGTTTTTTGTTGAACCCTGAAATGAACGAGAGGAATGTGTATCAGTATCCTGATACCTGTCAGGTTTCCTAATATTGTCCTTATTCCTAAGGTTATACCTCCTTTCGAAGGACTCCTGTGGAGGAGATCTACCTCTGGATTGAGATCTGTTTTCTTTATTTTTCTGTTCTGTTATTGTCCCACTTCTTTTTCGAAGAAGTAGGTGCCTGCTTAAAGGTGTCTTTCTCGGGACTACCCATCAGTTGAGGTTTTAAAGCTTTCTCACCCAAACTGTCTCTGCCCAACTCTGCATACGCGGTCTCAATTATTTTCGGTAATTCATGCTTGTTAGAAATGGGATTTCTGGATGGTTAAGGCTACCGCCAAAGCAAGGCAGAAACCACCACTCTAGTCAGGGCAAGGGAGTTACACGCTGAAGATAACCCCTGCTCACCCCCTTGGTAGCTTGGCACGAGCAGTCAGGCTTATCCCAGAGGCAATGTGTAAAGCGTTTGCGCAACACACTCACACAGTAGCAACACACTAGGCACACCACAAGAGGAACTCCACACAAGGTTATATAAAAAATAGCCTTTGTATTATCATAAACACATTAGAATACTAATCACACAATATTCACTGTGCCCACTGGCACTAGGCAATATTTACAGGGGATTATATACACGACAGGGCCAATTGGGCCACTGTCAGAACCATCACAAAGCACAAGTAGCAAGTAGTAAATAACGCACAACCAGTAACTAGTGGTATAAAAATGACCTCAGAAAACACAACCACTACTGGCAAAATACTGTGCGCAGCATTATATCACCTTAGCAGTACAAACACAGAATGCAATAAATCTCATTATGCAATCAGCATCACATTAGGCGTAAAACACATTATGCGCCAACCTCATAAGTATAAATCACATTAGGCTATAAACATCACCAGCATAAACACAGTATGCCCTAATCATGGGGCATAACACCCTAAAATGACCCCCAGGCCAACTGGCCTTTCACGGGGGCTCCAATACCCTATGTCCAAAATGTCAGGGCGCAGCTGCAAATGCAGCGAAGCAAAGTGCGCAAAGCGCTGGGGCAGGGCAGGAGTGTATCTCACTCCTTCCTCTCAAGAACCACAATGCCCCCAAAGAAATAATGGCGCTGGCACTACTGTGCCTCCTGGGTCCCCACTGGGACTTTCTAACAATTGTGCCCAACGTTGCAGCTGCCCGTAGTCAGGGCGGTGCAGCTGTGGAAATTGGCAAACAAGCACTGGCACTACAGTGCCTCCTGAGTCCCCACTGGGACTCCAACGCAAAAATCACTCCCACGTTGCAGCTGTCCGCCATGGCGGTACAGCTGTGAGCAAACAAAGAGGCACTGGCACTTCTGTGCCTCGGGAGCGACTACGGGGGAAGGCACCGACAATGTGCCTCGACACACCCCCCCCCACCAGGCTCACAACTTGGCCCCACTCACCGGGCTCTCTGGTGGTCTCCACTCCTCACTCCGGTCCCCTCCAGGCAACACGGTGGGGCTCTCCCACACTCATGGGAGCCCCGTTTCGAAAGGCACCATTTGGCCGGACCTCCTCTCCGGCCAGACTCCCCTCAGGCTCCACCCACAGTCAGGCGGCTCTTGCCTGGCTTCCGGGTCGCGGCGATGACTTCTGGTGGCTCCCTTCAGCGGTGCAATGCGGGGTGGGCACCCGCATCGGAGGCAGGAAACAGCGGGGTGGGCTCCCGCTGAAAATCACAAACAAGGGGTGGGCACCCGCCATAAAAACGGCAATGCGGGGTGGACACCCGCTTTTCAAAGATGCATAAAGCGGGGTGGGCACCCGCTAAATAAGCACGCAAGCGGGGTGGGCACCCGCTCCCCAATAATCTCAAATGCGGGGTGGGCTCCCGCCAGATCAGCAAAAATGCGGGGGAATCCCCACGTCGGGATTCCCTCTAAATGGGTGGCAGCTCCGCGCTGCGAAGCCAAACAAAAATGCTCCTCTCGTCCTGGCCAATAAAGTCAGAGCGCCCGCGAGGCGCTGGATTTCCAGAAGGTCCAAGGGGCACAGCTGGGCCCAGGGAGGCCAGCACACAGGGCCCTCCAGCAGGGAGGCAAGCCCTCATGGCAGTTCCTCCTGGGCCCCCAGCAGTAGCAAGCCCCAGTAAGCACAGGAACAGCACACTTTTCATGGGGTCACAGCCCCTATATTTATACTACATATTTGCTTTGTCTGCCCTGGCAGGGGGAATTGGAGCACTTTGTTTACAAGGCTCCTCTTCCCCCTTGTCAGGTGGGGCCTCGTCATCAGACACACCACAGGGGGGCGGAGCCAGCATTGTACAGGCTAGGCACAGACCTATTCAGGGACCAGGGACTTCTCCTCCCACTACTCCAAATGCAGATGTCCCATTCAGCCTAGTGCTGACTCACCCTGCCCCTCCTGGAGCCACAAACACCTCACCAGCCCCTGTCACTCAAAAGCCAGACCTGCAATTCACATCAGGCAGGCAGACACATAGCACACAGAAATGCCAACTTCTAAAAGTGGCATTTCTAAAATAGTTATAATAAATCTGCGCACACCATTGCGTAGCATTTATTATCACTATTCCAAATATACCAAACTTGACCACGCTGCTCCTCTCATATCAGGAATTACCACTGAATCATTTATCAGGGAATCCTCAATGCATTCCTATGGGAGGGCAGCCTCACAGTAGTGAGAAACCAAAATGGCTGTTTGTCACTACCAGGACATGTCACACACTTAAGGTACATGTCCTACCTTTTACATACAATGCACCCTGCCCATAGGGCTAGTTAGGGCCTACCTTAGGGGTGACTGACATGCAGTAAAAGGGGGGTCACAGACATGGCACACACTTTAGGTGCTACGTCACAGCAGCAGTAACACTGCGCGCACACACTGCGCGCACAGGCTCTGCAATGGCAGAGGCCTGAGATAGGTTTGAAAGGCTACTTTGGTGGGTGGCGCAATCAGCGCTGCAAGCCCACCAGTAGCATTTAATTTACCAGCCCTGGGTATATGAGATACCACTTTACAAGGGACTGACAGGTAAATTAAATAGGCCAAACAGGTGTAGACCAATCTTACCATAAGTAACACAGAGAGCACACGCACTTTACACTGGACAGCAGTGCTAAAGTGCCCAGAGTCCTAAAACCACCAACACCATGTCAGAAAAAAGGCTGGAGAAAGGCAAAAAGTTCAGGGATGACCCTGCAAAAAGGGCCAAGTCCAACAATGCTCCTGTTGCAAAGGACTGAACTCCCTTAGGCGTTGACGGATTGCCACTGATGCTGCTTCCCCTTTAATATTTGCTATTATTATAGCTGATACCGGGGCATAATTACCTAGTAATTTCATCCCTAAGTTCAGAGCAGGTTCTGCTTCGTACTCATTTTATATTTGTCTTAATACATCTGGTATTACTGCTAATGACAGGATACCATGTGTTCTGGTATATATGACAGCAAAAACTGTACCCCATGAGGTACAAACCTCTATCTGTGGTGTTATCCCCATGGGCAAGCAGATTGTCAGCATTCTGTGTTTTTTATACGGGCTAGTATTCGGTAATACTGTTTCTAGCTGTGTTATTTTTTGAGCTACCCAGAATGGCATTTGTTCACGTTTTGCGGGAATTTTACAGATTACTGCGTGCAAAGTTTGTGGTGTGATTTTAGTTGCTGTATTTTGACCTGTATTTGTGTTTGTTGTAACCGTTGCCGGCTGGACCGTAAGTGTACTCATGACAAACTGTGTCATGTTTCTGTAAAGTTTTATCAGTTCTTTGTGAAGTATAAGTAAGTCTCCTCCTGGCATTGTTTCAATGTTAGGGTGTGGTGTGTAGGCTGCTAATACTGGCCATGTCGCTCCTTCTCTTCCGAGCGGACCGAGTCTTCCTTTATTTTTTGTATGGGGGAGGGCGCCTTTAAACCAGTATAAATGTTCCTGGTAAGTTAGTGGAACTTCAATGTCCTCATAGGGACAGTATTCGTCCGGTATTCCGCTTTCTGTGTAGAAGTGAAATGTTTTTGTTCTTGCATTTGCAACTGGGAATGTAACCCATGAATAGAATACCTCTGTTTTAAATAATTTGTGTGCCTCAATCACGAAAGCTACTGGTCCACGCCTGGATGTTAGACCGTGTGCACCTAGTTTTATGGTAATAGCATTTCTAACATTTTCTACAATGGAAATTGCATCTGCATCTTTTTTGTCTGCTGAGAGATTTAGTTCTTGCGCAACTCTATCCACGTTTCCTGTGTCTTCAGTCATTGTTTTAGAGAAGAAGAGCTTTTCAAGGGAACTAAGATAAGGTGTTTTGCACAGTTTAGGAACAAAGTGTCCTTCAAGCTTGATTAACCGACAGCCAATAAATAGGATTTTTGCCTACTCAGCTGTGGCGGAGTTTATGCCCACCCACTCCAGACATCTCTGGGAATTGTGAGTAGGGGTCTCTGAGACTAGTACGACTGAACTACTCAGAGTCTACTGTTAAATAAGTACCAAACCAACGTTGGCGGCGCCATGTCCTGTAGTTCCTATAAAACCTATACAGGATCTGCGCGTTCGGACAGCATACACTGTAGGATTGGTGTCAGACTGATTCTGAACACCCCCACCGGGTATGTTGGCCTTTTGTACCAGCTAGCTCACAGTGCCACTAGAAACTCCTCTTACCAAGGAGAGAATAGTTCTTTGGCAACCATCGAACATGACAACCCTGATCCCTCATGACCGTGGAAACAATATACTACTTTTCGCTTAGTCACTCGTGCTTACCTAGTCTGTTTTAGAGAGATACACAGAATAAACAGGCTGGGCGTTTTCAATGAGTATTTATTGAACAGTTGTTATTCTGGTGTAAAATAGATGAGCTGCAACAACCGCTAGACAGTAGCAGATATATAGGATTAGAAGCACTATGAAAGTAAACGGATGGTATAGATCTACCATCTTGCAATAGTCATGAATACATATAAGTACATAAAATACATGATAATAAAAAGATGCGTACTCCTACGATGTCTCCCTAACTAGATGTGCCTAAGTGTACCTAGCATGTGTGTAGGTGTTAAGCCAAGAATCCCTCTAGGATAAAGTCAACCCCATTACCTGAAGTGAGAGACTGTGGGACCCCGTCTTGGTCTCGAGTTGGACACCCCGCGATGGATGTTTAAACCACTGTGAGCTGGAGTGTCTGCCTGCAGGAACCTCAGCGTCTCTGGTCAGTGTGTCTGCCGGGAAGTCCTGATCTCCTCTAGCTATCTTAGCAAGATGTGATGTATATATACCCATAGGTCTCCCCAGGGGTCCTACCTCGCTGTATTACTGTGTCGGACTAAGGATGACTTTGGACATGAACTTTATACCTAGATATTATACAGGAGATGGTAGACCTGCTGTGCTTCCAAGAATCCTCATGTCTAATGTATGAGATTTCGAACTAGGGAAAACCGGCGTTCTGAATGCAGTGTCGTATCTAGGTAAAAGGTCAGTCCCTGTAACCCGTTAGAAGTGTAATGTAGGGAAGAATATAGGTGAAGGGTTATGAAGTTACCTGGGCCTATATTATGGTACCTATATGGAATATAACACAGGTAATATGCTTAGAAGATGAAACAGAAATTTCAAGTGGCCAAATAGAAAAAGTGGATAAGTCTAGGAGTGAAGAGATTTATGAACATTATACTATACATCCTCTACATCAAAAGAAGTGATAGGAAACAGTATTGAATTATTTCAAATGAAGGAAGCAAAGGGAACTCCCATGAGTGTATGGTAAAAAAGTTTAGAAGCTCGTTGTTTTCCACAGTTGTTCCCCACTGGAGAAGGTGGATGATTTGATGAGCAAGCTGTACGGATTCCAGCTTCAGAATACTGCTCGACAAGATTTTACTCTGAAGATCCAAGATTTCGACAGTACATTCCATACATAGTTCATCTTCTGTTTGAAAGTGATTTGTCTGCACTTTCATATGCAGTTAACCACATATTAATAACAGGAGTTCATCTTCCACATGTTTCTGCAAAAGAGTTCATGGAGAAAGTTCAACAAAGAGATGAAAATTTAGAATCACAGTTAATTAATTTGATGGCATGTCAACGCGGTACCAATGAATATTGGTTCCGTCGTCACAGTGAACTTAAATGTATGTTAAGAAACTTAGGTACACTACATGGTTTGTAACACTTAGCTGTGCTGAATATCCGTGGGAAGATTTACTTGAATTTCTACTAGAAGCAAATTCAAATGTAAAAAATATTGAATTGAAGACACCTGGAGAACTCTGTTCCTTGGATCCTGTAAATGTCTGCTGGTATTTTAACCATAGGTTTCAAAGTATCTGCAATAAAAATATTCCTCCTCTTGGAGAAGTTACTGATTTCTTTTGGCGAAAAGAGTACCAAGCCAGAGGTGCTCCTCATATACACATGCTATTATGGATAAAGAATGCTCCAAAATTTGGAACTGATACTGATGAAATTGTTATGTCTTTCATCGAACAGTATGTTACCTGTGCCATTCCAAGAGAAGGAGGAGAAAAAAGCTTGAGACAACAAGTTTTATGGTTTCAAAGTCATCGATGTGGAAAATACTGTTGATGAAAATACAAGTCTAAAGGAAAATTTTATACGAAATGTCGTTTTGGATTCCCACGTCCAATAATTTCTAAAGGAAGAGTAAATAGTTTTATGTCAGCAGTAAGGCATACAATAACTCGGAAATCTCTGAAGAATATATACAACTTAAAAAGAAGCGAAGATTCAAAGTATATTAATGACTACAATCCAGTGATTTTGAAAATGTGGAATGCAAACATGGATATTCAATATGTTGCAGATAATTCAATCGCTGTTGCTCACTATGTTACATCATATATAACCAAATCTGAAAAGACAGAGATGAAAGAAATGTGGGAAGAAATTTCACACAAGAAGAGTCTTAGCAAGAAATTGTACAGCTTTAGCTTGAAAATGCTTTCCCATTGAGAGATTGGATCCTATGAATGTTCGGGATCGCTTGAGCTCTGCTAATTTATATTCAAAGTCAAGAGGAATCATTTGGGTAAGTTTAGGTCTTGCCTCCACACGAAATAGAGTATTGAAAACATTACAAGAAATCTAATACTTAGCACTGAATAAACCAGAAAGTACAGATATTGTGAAAACTAATATGTTGGATACATACTATCCCAAAAGGAGTCCAAATACTTCAACATTACAGCTTTAAAAGAAAAGTTACAGAAAATATAAAAGAAGAAAAATCGGCAGTAATTGGATGTGGCGGATGTTTAGTAAAACATGCCAAAGGAAATCTTATTAACCACAGAAAACTCAGTTGCGAAAGTCCAGATGAGAGGGAATTTTTCTATTTAGCACTTCTGCAACTGTTCAAGCCATGGCATAGTGAAACAGAATTACTTGGAGATTTTGACTGCTATGAAGATTCTTTTAATGCAAGTAAAGATAGCATTCAAGGCACAATTTTCCCTACATATCTACAAATGTTAAATGATGAGATTGGATAAGAAAGTACTATTGCAGCTGAAAAAGCTAGAGACAGTTCTCAAGATAGTCAAAGTTCTGGTCCACTAAGTCAAGATCCACTGGGACAACCAATTATCGAAAATGAAGCAGCAATGCCATGAATGAGGTAGAAACTGCAATGCAACAAGCACAACAGGATATTATTCAGTTGAAAAAGTTAGAAGAACAACTAAGGGGCAGATTCCGATCTCGGCCAGTAGGGCACCGAATCGGATTCGGCTTAACCGGATCCGATTCGGAGCCCTCTTTCCCGACCGATTCGTACGTGCGTCCGGGCGAGCGAGTACGATGCGAGCGCTCGTGAAATTGCCGACCGACTCGTACGCGGGTCCGACCCGCTCCGACCGACTCGCACGGACACGGTTCGCACCGCGCAATGGAGACGTTCCCCGGCCGGGCAAGTACGATGCGCGCCTCGAGCAGTCCGACCGACTCGCGCCGTCCGGCAAGAAAGAGCAGTCGGAGCCGGACTTTGGGGGTCCGTGTCGGACCCCCCTGTACGCGTAGCCGCGTGAGTCACACACAGGGGGGACCCATGGGTCCCCCCTACCTGTGCATGTACGGTGCGATTCGCATTGACGCGTACCCGCTGTAGGGGGCACCCTTGTTCGCCTCGCACCCATTGAGTCAATGGGAGCCCGCGTACGCGTTGTACGACCGGCTCCCATTGACTTCAATGGGAGTCCGACCGAATCGAGTCCGATTGCATGCGTACGCATTGTACTCGTTCGGTCGGGCTGCTAGAGTCCGATTCGGTCGGAAATCTCTCCGGGTCCGGCTCGGTCGGAGTGATTTCCGACCTGAATCGGAATCGGCCCCTAAATATTGAACAAAAAAATATATCTACATATCACACAACAGATACAACATGGTTTGCTGCATGAAAAAAAAGAATGCCAATGTTCATCATTTAAACCTATTTTAATGTACATCAGTGGTCAAGCTGGAACAGGAAAAAGTTTCTTAATTAAACTTTCGAGCACTTATCTACAAAAAACTACAGAATCACATTTATCTTGTGCTGTAACAGCTCCAACTGGATTAGCAGCACACAACATTAAAGGGATTCTTTTACATAGATTACTTATGCTACCAGTTGAACATGATAATAAATTGGAATATCAGAAGCTGTCTGGAGAAGCTTGTTATGAAGTGTCAAGAGTACTGAAGAAAATGAAACTTTTAATCATTGATGAGGTGAGCATGGTCTGAAACTTAATGCTTGCCTTTGTTGTTTGTTGTTGTGAGTATGCAACAGATTTTAAAAACAGATTACGATGTTCTGTTTGGAGGAAAACATTTAATTGTATTCGGACATCTACTGCAACTAACTCCTGTAAAAGGACAACCTGTTTATAAAACACTTGTCCATGAAGACACTAGGAAATCTTTGGTAAGTATTGGAAATGTGAACATTTGGTTAAATTTTGAATATAAAGAGCTTATTAAGAATATGCGACAAGCAAGTGATGAAGATTACGTAAATATCGTTCAAGACATAAGAATTTGTGTCTTAACGAAACATGGTAAACAAGCTTTAGAAAGTCGGCTATTAAGGAACTTGTTTACAATTGGAAACACAGCAGCTGAAGTAATGTACAACATGCTTGGAGAAAAGCAGTCTATAGTTTGCCTAATGCCTACACTGCAAGAGTGCTCTACATTTAGTCAAGAACTTTTGAAACTGGAAAAACAACAAATAGTTGAAATTGAAGATATTGATAAAATTGAACACTAGGGAGTGACTATTCTTCTCACAGAGAAACTACAGGCTAAATTGCATTCTTTGAAAAAGTCTGTATCTAAAACTGCAGGCTTAGAAAAGACTTTACATATATGTATAAACTGTCGGGTAATTTTACAGCGTAATTTAAATGTAGAAGACAAGTTAGTAAATGGAGCAATGGGAAAAGCTTTTGATTTTGTAAAATTTCAGAACAGAGATGGAATAGAATTTTTCATTATAACATTTGATCAGATTAGAGCGATAAAATAGATCGGGCGTTGTGTTGTACGTTTTTTGCATGTAAAAGATTTGTATGTTCGAAGAAAACAGTTTCCTCTGTCGTTAGCATATGCAGTAACTATTCATAAATCTCAAGGTTTAAGTATAGACAGTGCTTTTGTAAATATCGGAAGTAAAGAGGGAATGGCATGCGTAGCGTTATCTCAAGTAAGAACATTGTCTGGTTTGTATTTGATAGATTTCGATGAGAAAAAGGTTAGTGCTGTTGCAAATTGTGTAAAGGAATACAATCGTTTAAGAAGACTTTATACACCTGATTTAGGTGAATATCCCATACATGAGAAACGTGTAGTGTGTCCAAAGCAGAAATATATGAAACATTCAACTGAGGTTGAAAAAAAGAAAATAATTGAAGAGAAACATGAAGGTGTGAAGAAAAAGAAAATGGAAACTGTTGATGATATTGTAGGATACCAGTTGGAAAATAGTTCAGGTATCAACTGCTATGCTAATGTGATTCTGAATGTTGTGTTTTATCTACAAGATCTTCATCGTGGAATCATGGGAAATCATGAAAAAAGATTCTGTTCTTTTCTACATCATGTATTTCAACAGTTGGTAACTGACAGAAGTAAAATCCATACTGCTTCTGGCCAGTGGCGGCTCGCACAGGTAACACTGTGGGGCGGCAAAGCGAGGCGGGGGTGGGGCTGGGTCGGGAGCTCAGTGGAGTGTGACATACAACGGAAAATGTAGATTAAAGAAATAAATAAATAAAAACACTTACTTTGCGCTCGCAGCATCGCCGAGTCGGCGATGCTACGAGCGCAAAGTAAGTGCTTTTATTTATTTATTTATTTACTCTACATTTTCTGTCGTATGACACACAATTCTACCCCTCCACCCAGCCCCACCCCCGCCCCGCCGCCCTACAGTGTTACCTGTGCGAGCCGCCACTGCTTCTGGCATTCGGCATCTTTTGGATATATGTACTGGTTCATTGACAATTACTCTCAATGTACAACAAGATGCACAAGAATTTCTAACACTTATGCTTGGAGTATTAGAACATGAAGGAATACAGATTGAAAAGTTATTTGGAATAAGTTACAGATGGGATCATAAATGTGAAGAGTGTTTATTTACTTCCACCACTGAGATAGAAACGGAACGATTCATATACTTGGGGATACCGGACTGCAAATCAGTACCTTTTAACAAATTGATAAAAACAGCCAATCAGGACATGAAATGATCGCATTGTAGATCAGAGATGTTGTCTACATTACATATAGAAAGATTTGGAAAATATCTCATTTTAATGCTACAGCGTTGTAGAGCAAATGGAAGAAAATTGTAAACCAAAATTACAAATTTTAATGGAAGCCAAATATCTATTTCAGGAAGAACTTATATAGCAGTGGCTATTATTTTCCATAATGGACCTACTGCAACATCTGGACACTATACTGTGTATTTAAAGTGTAATAAAGGATGGACACATTGCAATGATGCCCACTTGGAATTCAAACCTAGATTGCCTTATGAAATACCAAATTCATATTTGATATTTTTGAAGCCAAAGTTTTGAATACACCATTCGGCCTATTGAGAAGATGTGAACAGAAAGTAGACAGCACTGCAAACAATTAGTATTTATAATTAGTGTTTGGAATATTATTTTCGCTAATTGATATTGCATTTGGAAAATTGTGTTTAAAAGGAAATAGTTTATATATTTGTTGTATATATTGTACCAGATGTAAATGAGAGTCTACATTTTGGCAAATGTTTTTTGACATAAATAATAGAGTTAATGTAGATGAAGGAAGTAATTAACAAAGTGTACATAGAAAAACACATAGCTACACATATTGAAAATGATGATCTACGCTGATGTGTTTTTTTTTCTACAATCAATTTGATTTTTCCCCGCTGTTCAATGATGATACTACATTGAAATCACTGTGTATGGTGAAGTTAAGTGGAATCTGAGAACAGCGAAAAAGGAAATTGAAAATGTTATGTAATTGTAAATTTATGTTACTTAAAATATAATGTTATAATTTCTGTAATACATTACATTAAATAACAGTTTTTCTTCTTCGTTTATAGTAGCTAATGGTGACAGTTTGAAAACAGTTTTAATGCTGTTTAGGACAATACTACTCTAAAATACTTTTACTGAGTAATGTATGTAATTTACTTAAAAGGTAAGAATACATAAAATAATATGGACGATAACGTGAAAAAAAGTTTAAAGTTTATTTATATGTTATTTGTTTCTAATATAAATAATGTTGATCCTTTACACTATTTGCAAACTATCATCATGTTGCTGATGTAATCAGCCAGGCAGTCATCCTGTCACGCAAACACTACCTGTGCTCTCATCTATTCTCTATAGCATAACTCTTGCACTAATAGGATAACCCAGGCATTATCCTTGCATTCCTCCTTTCACACAAGCACAACACATGCACTCATCCAATCACCCAGGCACTAGTCTGTACTCATACAATCACAAAGACACTACTCTTGCCCTCAACCATTCTCTCAGGTACTACATATGCACTCATGTAATCACCCAAGCAGTACTCTTGCATTGATTTTTTCACTCAGGCACTACCCATGCACTCATCCAATGACCCAGCCATTACTCTTACAGTCATGCTTTTACTCAGGCACTACCCATGCACTCATACAGTTAAGGAAGAACTACCTATACACACATGCAATCAATCAAGCATTACCTACGCAATCGTACAATCACCCAGGCACTAGTCTTAGACTCAGCCATTCACTCAGGAACTACCCGTGCACTCAGCCATTCCCTCAAGGACTATCTATGCACTCATCCAATGACTCAGGCACTAGGCATGCCCTCATCCAATGACCTAATCATTACTCTTGCAGTCATCGTTTTACTGAGGCACCACCTATGCACTGATTTAAGCACCCAGTCATTACCCTTCCACTCTTAAATTCACTCAAGCACTACCCATGCACTCATCCAATCCCCCAGGCAGTACCCCTGCAGTTACGCAATCACCGAGGCACTGCAATGCAGTCATGCAATCACTCAGGCACTACTGTTGCACTCAAGCATTCACTCAGGCACTACTCAGGCACTACCCATGCACTCAGCCATTCACTCGTGCACTACCTATGCACTCATCCAATGACCCAGGCATTACCCTTGCACTGATACTTTCACTCAGGTACTTTTCATACACTCATCCAATCACCCAGCCATATCCCTGCACTTATGCAATCAACTCTAACATTGATCATATACACATTCATACAAGCAATCACTTTCACTACATAACATTTTCTATTTTTAACCAGTTTAGGTGAATCCATTAGAACCTTTTTTTAAATTTTTTGGGAACAATTTTATATATTTTTTGTATTTTCTGATTTTTAAAAATATTTGGGTTGTTTTTAATTTTTTAAAAACAAAAAGTAAAAGTTAAAGAGTCCAACTCTGCTGTTTCTTTTCAAAGAAAAAACACAAGTAACAAAAAAAAAGGTAACATTTGTGAGCTCTTCGGAGAGTCTTGACAGCGTCTACGGAGAGCTCGCCAACACACAGAGTCGTCAAACATTTTCTGCAGTGGATGCCAGCATCCACCAACTCCAGAACAATGAGAGGCTGTGGTCTATTTAAAACAACCCCTGCAGATGTTGATGGTTGTGTTCCATCATCATTGGCTGCTTCTTCCCTTCTTCAGTGCTCCACCTCTCGTGCAAGATGAACAGGGTGTATTGTATCAAGATGTTTTTTCATGGAAGAAGTACCACATGAGTACTTCTTTTCTGATCCTCTTGACAGGACTTTGTGACAAATTGTACATGTCACCTTACGTGCGTTCACTTTCTTTTCACCTTTAGGCACAGTGAAGAAAGCCCACACAATGCTTTCCCTCCTCTTTTTCACTGGCTCCTCCACCTCTTCTATCTTCTCCACCTGCTCTTCAGGGAACGCTGATGCCATTTTTGGGGGGGAAAACTGAAAAACACCCCAAAAAATACAAAATTACCAGAGCGTACAAAACAGGTAGTCTTCAAGCCAGACACACCTAAAATGAAAGGACTGTAAGAGGTCTTGGTTCCACCCACCAACAAAATGAAAATCACTTTAACCAATAAGAAGCTTTCTTTCTATGTGACATGAAGTCTCGTAGGGTTCGCGCACCCGTCGCGCGTATGTTGTGCACCCGTCGCGCACCCATAAAATGTACTAAATGTAATATAAAACTGAAAATTACTATTAGAATATTGTGGTTCAAAGTATTTGAATGAAAAGTGTTTATGCAAAACAGATATTTAAACTTGAAACATTCATATTTCATACTTTTGAAAATTATGCCGGAGTCGCGTCCCCTACGCGATCCCGGAAATACGTGACAGCAGAATTCGCGACCCATACACGTCCGCTGCGTGATGGTGCAGCATACACTCAAAATGTGCTTTAAACATCTTAAAAATATTGCACAAGAACACTAATACTGATTTTTAGGATTGATTAATAAACCTCTTAGTTAAAACAATATATTATTTCAGTGTAAGTATGTATTTTACAGTAATATTTGTGTAACGCATTCGCGCAGGCAACGCATAGATCTACGTCCAGTAAGCGATATCTTCGCATTCACAAAAATCAAATTGATAACTTCTTTATTGCTATTTTTATGTACTCAGTAATAAAACTGTACGTGAACAAAATATATATTAATTTGTTCTATATATGTATTTTAGAGTGATATTCATATAACGGATCTGCGCACCCACGCGTAGGGTAGTTTACAGTATGCAACCCTTTTTTTTTATTAAAAAAAATAAATATATATAAAGAAGATAGTTATAAGAAAAGAACAAAACAAGTTTCATACTTTTAAAGTTTTTCTTTTTGAATTCAAAATTCTGTTATATAATATGACACTCTACAAAATTACAAACAAGAAAACAATGCTAATTCAAATAAATAACACTATAAATCTTTGATCAGCTATGTTATATATATTTTTAAAAACTGATTATTATTATTTTAACACTTTATAGAAATACTTAAAAAACATAGATAAGAAATAAAAAAATACTTACAAACATCCTTTTCATAAATAAAATGATCTAAAAAACCTTAGAAATTCATTGAAAAAACCATAGGTTTCAGGGACGTTATAGTTAGGAATTAGCATTTAAAAAACCTTAGAAATTCATTGAAAAAAACCATAGGTTTCAGGGAAGTTATAGTTAGGTTGAAATTTTACTCCTACAAAACCAGAGAAATTCGTCATTATAGCTAGTTGAGCTAACTACAACTGTCCCCGCAATGCACTGCTGATGACGTCACATATAACAACACTCATGACATGGTCAGTGACATCACTGATGACATCACTGATGACATCTTAAATGACATCACTGATGACATCATCCACTTAATCTCTGATGCATCTCCTCACACCCTAATATAACCTTTCATACACCCACTCTAAAATACAGACTACCATTCGTCAACCTTAGACATGTATGGTACGGATACTATGTGGAAAGAGCTTTGCCACATTGAAGCTTTTAAAAAGGCTCTTTCCCTGGATCCCCCTGGAAAGCAGGAGGGCAGTCACACAGGCCCTGCTTGTTAGCAGGCTGGACTATGGAAATGCTCTCTTCGTGGGCATGCCAGACTACCTCTTTAAACGCTTGCAAGTAGTACAAAACGCTGCGGCTAAACTGGTGTGCAACAAGGGCAAATACAGCTCAGCTACCGACTGCATGAGACAACTTCACTGGTTGCCCATGCGTCAAAGAGCACGATTTAAACTCTTAGGGCATGCTCACAGGGCACTCCATCACACTGGCCCTATGATTCTTCAGAATAAAATCAGATTCTACGTCTATATATATATATCACACAAAGAAGCTCCTGCTAGGATCTGTGGCCCGAGGCAGGTGGCGCGGGATGGCGGGGAAGCAAGCCGTCAATCAATCGCACACAAAAGAAAGAATGTCCACACTCTCAGATAGTGCCGCAGTGGGGGTTTAATTACATAAGGTGATGTAATTAAACCCCCACTGCGGCACTTTCTGAGAGTGCGGACATTCTTTCTTTTGTGTGAGATATATATATGTTACCCAGTGGCTGTCGAAGACTGGGCAGTTATAGTTAGGTCAGCCTTTTTTGTTTTGCTAATAATGTTGGTGCTGTTTGATGGATCTCCACGAGCCTTCCAAACTGTTTCGCTTTTTTGTCTAGATTGTGCATGGGAAGTTTTGGGGTGATACTTCAAGCAAGGACTGAGAAAAAAGGGGGTCCCTAAATGCAAATTCCCCATTCATTTTTCATAGACTTTTTAAGAAGCACTATTGCAAAAAACTGCTGAACAGAATTTGGCAGGAAGCTAGATCTTTGTCCAGAAATCGTGCTTGTTGTGATCTGGTGTAAATCCGTTCAGTAGTTTTGGAGATTTTAAGCTCCAAAACAATTTGTATATGTGGACAGTTGAGTTCAAGGGACTCTCGCAAGAGCCCCCTCAAACCCAGTTTAAAAAAGTAGAGCCTTCTGATTGGCTCGGGGGGCTTTTTTACTCTTGGGCCAAATTGATCCGGCAGGAGCACGGCTCGGATCGACTGCCAGCAACATGAAGGAAAATGTTGCTGCAGCCATTACAGGACTCGGGGACCTAGTCCCCTGTCCTGCAAGGGGACAGGGTGGGGATACCTTGCCCCCAGGGTAGAGACTCCCACGGGTTTGCTGCAAAAAAAAAAAGAAAGAAAGAATCCAATATTTGGGGTTAGGGTCATGAGTGGAGTATTACTGACGTATCTAATGGCGCAAAACTGATGCATTGTTGGAGTTGTGTCGGAAGCGTGATGCAACTCCAGCAATACAGGGGGAAGGCTATGATTATAACACTGCGTCACCCTTGTAAGGATTTGACGCAGTGGTGTCCTAGAAGTGGGGCAGTGAAATCTCATAGATTTCACTGCACCACTTCAACAAGGCTTTCTTGCGTCAGAACGCCCACCCAGCATACATTTTACCTGACGCAGGTATAATGTGACGCAGGGCTTTACATTACCTTGTAAATATGGCGCAACATGGTGCATTGTTCACGCCGACGCTCGCAACGGTGGCGCAAAAGTGTTGCAAGGGGCTCATAAATAAGCCCCTTTATTTTCAGGGGAGGGACGCCCACAGCCCTCCCCCCAGACCCAAATGAGCCCCAAAGACTCTATCATCAGGGCCAAACAACAAATAGACTGGAGGGGTGCACGGCCCCCTTCCCTGAGAATTACAACGCCCCGGGGACCGCATCCTCTGGGGCCAGCTCTTTAACTGTGTCCCGGGAGCCCACCCCTGGGACACAGCAGTTTTCCCTGCCCGCAGGACAGTGGCCAAGGAAAGAAGTGTGTTCTCAACCGGCTGGAGCTTTGAATATGCTCCCACTGGGTGGGAGCGCACTTCTGTTTCCCTGTCCACTCTCTTGCGGGCTGGGAAACTGTGATTGCTCCTGTCCATCAGAAGCAAGGACAAATATCTACTCCCAACGGGCGGGACAATGCCGACTCTAGAGCGGGAGCCGGCCTGGGCTGTGGGGGCCTTCAGGCTCTCCACTCTGCCCCAAACGTTATGTTTGGCCCCAGGGGATGGGGTCTTTTGGGCCTATTTGGGCTTGGGGCGGAGGGCCATATGCCTCCTTCCCAAAATAGTAAGGTATTTGGCCCCAGAGGATGGGGTCCCTGGGCATCTTAAGGCTCAGGTAGGGGGCCATGTTATTAAGCTATAGTTATCTTAAGGCACTAGTTATAGTTAGAGATAACTATAATTGGTGAATTTCAGTGTTTTTTTTGTATAAAACGTTACATTGACACTGAAAGTTTCACCTAACTATAACGTCACTTTAACCTTTTTTTTCAGGATATATATTTTACGCTTTGGCGTTCCATGTTGGGTGTTCCTGTTCAATGAAAAATAAATATCGAATGAGCATCTGAATACCGTGTAGCACCTTTGTTGGAGTCATGGGGAAAATGCGGCGTGGATCATCCGAGAGTGATGGTTGTTATGAAGCTTCTGAAATGAACTTGGAATCAACCAGGGTTTGCAAAAGGGACTCCCTGTGCACTTCGTGCTGCTGTTGGACATCGGTTTCAAAGGCAAGTGATAAACATCTAAGAATGTGGTGGTAGCGGGATTTCCTTACTTCTTACTGTGACCACTGAATGCAGCCACAATATGGAACTATTCCTAGTAAAGGCGTTTAAAGCATTTGGCACACGGTGAAAACAAGTTATAGTTCTGCCAAAAACAACACTGAAGAAATTAAGTTTTGAATGACAGCCATGAGGCATTGTGGGTAATGGAGTCTCAAAGAACTATGGAGTACAAGAAATGAAGAGCGCAGTGATGGAAACATAAGATTCAGGAAAATATTTGATTTTCAAAAGGACTATCCTCAATAAAACCAGATAGTACTTACCATCGCTGTAAAAGTAAAAAATAAATGTGTAAAACCTGAACACGGACTGCCTCTTTAAACTAAATAAATGGACACTGGTCCTTCTTCACTGTTTTAGTTACGTTTTTAAAAAGCTAACAAACCCACCCCTGATTAGTGGCATATGATTAAGACTCGCACGAGTCGAAGCGCGTAATGCTGTGTTACCTTGAAATAAAGAAACTTTGAAGCACGTTGGTGTGGCCTGTTCACTTTGCTGAAGGGTGCGTGTGTTCTATGGTATATATATATATATATGCACATATATATATATAATCCATTGAGCTCTTTGTCCTAGAAAGTAAACGCACTCACATATAGGTTCCTTTGCGCTTTATTTAATGACACAAAGTAGCTGTTTGCACCAGAAAGTTTCCAGGCCTAATGCGTTTCGGGCTCTCGCCCTTGGTCACAGGCCAATGTGTGATAGAACTGCAAAGCTGCATCGGAACAATGATTACCTCCTTAAATACTTATTCTGCCCTCAGATGGGCCTCCAAGTGAGTTGCAAAGCATAATGGTAATCGTAGTCCTGCAAATTCATATCATAATCTAGTGGGTTTGTGCCATCAAACATAATCACAAACAATGTCACTTGCCCCAGTGGGCCTTCTGATGCACATTAGCAGGTTAGCTGTAAACTTTACGTTAAAATCCACAATCTGTCATTCCGTCTTTGTGACTACTTTCATAATCACATAGATCCGCTTCTCCGTGCAGCGGTGAGTCTTTATGGCTTGGCTCGCTGTCTGAATCATCCATCGAGCACTTTGTGCTAAAAAAAAAAAATTATATATATATATACACACGTACAACACACACACATATATATATATGTCAATCTGTAGTTATAGTTTGGGTGACCAGATATAGGGAATTTTGTGATTTTTGTCCCTTAATAACTTTGCACCTGTTTGACGAATGTTCATGAAACTTTGCAAGCCAGCTGCCCCCATTTGATTGTCAGAGTCCTGAAAGTTTCACGGCGTTTTGTGAAGGGGGTGCAAAGAAAAAAGGGGGTGTCCCAAAACGGGCGTAAAATCTAATGTATTTTCCATAGACCTAAGTCTTTTGCGTAGGGAGAAAACCGTCAGCTGGATTTTTCTGAAATTTGGAAGTATTGATTAGTAGGGGGTATAGAGGATTCTTTGGGGTAGTGCAGCCATCTACAGTAAGTATATGTTAAGTTTTAAAGCAGTGGTTCCCAAACTGGGCACCGTGGCTCCCTGGGGAGCCGTCAAAACAAGCCAGGGGAGCCACACACCAAGCACTTTAATGGATTTTATGTTGGAGGGTTTGTTGGCTTCATTAAACTAATTAGACTTAAAGGCATGATGTTGATGATTTGTAAGTGACAAGCCTAAAGCTGGAAACATAGTGCTTAATTGATGGCATGCCAAGGGAGATGACCTTCATATTTAACTGGATCCCCACGTTCCAACACTCCCAAAGTAAGTGGAAGAAACCAATTTTATTTTGTTAGACTCATTGATACATTAGGTTTTTTCCAAATACATTTTACACCAATGCAAGTTCTCAGGAAAGTAAAGTTGTCCTATCTCTTAAACACACTTAGGGGACGATTCCAATGCAGTTAGGAATGACTCCGACCCTCGGTCGGAGCCTTCCTAACCGCATCGAAACTGCCCGTTCGGATTCCTTTCCGACCAAGCCATTCCGATGGGCTCGGTCAGAAAGGAATCCGACACGGTTTTCTGGATGGCTTCCGACAGGCTCAGAGAGCCCGTCTGCCATCCGGAAACCCTTCAGTACTCCCCCGGCCGGCTCTTTCCGGCCAAAGGAGTACAATGGCAGTTTCTCACTGCCTTTCTGTGCCGGGCTTTCTGACATAGAAAGGCATTGGGAAACTTTATTTGTGGGGGCACCGATGGTGCCCCACTGTTGATCCCTGCACCCAGTGGCAGGCACCTTGGGGTGCCTGCCACAGGGTGCAGGGATGAACTGCACCTCTGCACTTAATGATGCGAGCATGCTCCCATTGTTAAGTATAGGATTGCGACCGAACAGGGTTCGGTCGCATCCTACTTGCAGGTCTGGAACCTACGACAAGAGGTCGTTCGGTTCCAGTTCCTGACCGATGTCGGACGGACTCCAGTCCGTCCAATATCGGAATCGGCCCCTAAGTGTTATTAAGTATTGACATGTGTACTTGAACCATAGGTACCACCAGAACACATTTCTTTCAATACACACATTTCCAGACAGGCCTGCTCTCTCAATGAGCACAGGGAAGTAAAACATCATATACTGCATAATGCCAACATTTGGAAGCAAAAAAGAAAGACGTTAAAAAAAAAATCATAGGAATTTATTTGGCTTGCATTGAATTGGAGGCAATTTTAGGGATGAGAAAGTTAAAATAAAGCAGTATGTGGTTTAAAAAAATCGTACGTCATCCTGCTGAGACAGGTGTGTTGGCACGTATGACATGGGTAGAAATGGAAGTGCATGCAAATATTCTTCAAGCGCAAAAACACTTTGGCAATGGGGCCTACATGCATAGTGGTGCTATCTAGTTCTGTAAGTGGGATAAAAAAAGTTTGAGAGGGTTCTCTAAAAAAGGCATGGGTAAAGAAGTGTAACTAGGAATATTTTATTTTGCAGCCTTAGTAATACGAAACACCTGGCATATGATTATAATACCTTCATCAGCTTCATCCCAAATATTTTCAGGGAGAAAAATGCAACTACTCCTGAGGCCAGGCTTACATCACCCCACCCTCCAAAAACAAGTAGGGAGCTGCAGCCAACGGCCAATGGGTCAAGGGAACCGAGAACCGAAAACGTTTGGGAATCACTGCCTTAGGTGGTACATCTTTCTCTGTTAAGCAGCCAAACTATGGAATTCATTACCCTCAAACATAAGAGCTACGGAAAACTATCTTATCTTCAGAAGTTGGTTCTTTCCTACATAACCACAACACTCAAACACTAATGTACATCATATCCCTGTGTATGTAAACATTTATAGTTTGATTATATGTACGCATTTAGATATGTGTATTTCTTTGTACAAATATGTATAATAACTATGGCTTTTAAAATATATATATTCTTTAGGTCTGCTTAACAAATGTATATATTACTTATGGTTAAATATATATAATAATTTATATAATTATATATATTATTCTTTGCTTAACATGTTTATAGGTTACTGCATAGTTTTATATAAGTTATTTGATTAGATGCTATGGGTCTCTGTTTTTTTATCTATTGCAATATGTAAACATTATCATGACTATTTTTTCTACAAGTGCTTCACCATTGAAATATTGAGGAAAAGATCAAATTAAAAAGGTGTATATATATATCCGGTAAGAAGCACTCCGGCACAAATTCAAAGCTCCAGGCCTTTATTATGGAATGCAGACAGTCCCACATACCGATGTAATTCACAGCGCTGTCATAGTACATGCCTGACGCGTTTCGGAGTAAAACGAACCCCCTTCCTCAAAGGCTCCGACAGCTCCCAATGTGCGCATGACACCACCCTTCATTTAAATACTGAATAGTATGCCCTGGATGGGCCGCTCTGCTGCGTCTTAACATCGAGCATTGTGGGTTTTGTAGTGTCACTGTGATTCCTTCCTCAAAGGGTTGCGCGGGTACATCTGCTGAAAAAATTTAAAAGCCTGCAAATGGGCCTCTGTAGGCGGTTGTGTGCTCAATCCTAACTTGTGCCCCCTACAATGGCCTGGTCAGTACCAGACCCGCATGGCCCGCATAGTTCTCGGGGTGGTGCTCCTTGGCGACGAGGCTGCCGCCCAATATCACTGCTCCCAAGGTTGCCCATCCGGTAAGAATCACTCCGGCACAAGTTCAAAGCTCCAGGCCTTTATTAGGTATGCACATAGTCCCACATACCGATGTAATTCACAGCGCTGTCATAGTACATGCCTGACGCTTTTCGGAGTAAAATGAAACCCCTTCCTCAAAGGCTCCGACAGCTCCCAATGTGCGCATGACACCACCCTTCATTTAAATACTGAATAGTATGCCCTGGATGGGCCGCTCTGCTGCGTCTTAACATCGAGCATTGTGGGTTTTGCAGTGTCACTGTGAATCCTTCCTCAAATGGTTGCGCGGGTACATCTGCTGAAAAAGTTTAAAAGCCCGCAAATGGGCCTCGGTAGGCGGTTCGGTGCTCAATCCTAACTTGTGCCCCCTACAATGGCCTGGTCGATACCAGACCCGCATGGCCCCCATAGATCTCGAGGTGGTGCTCCTTGGCGACGAGGCTGCCGCCCAATATCACTGCTCCCAAGGTTGCCCATTCCGGTAAGAAGCACTCCGGCACAAGTTCAAAGCTCCAGGCCTTTATTAGGTATGCACACAGTCCCACATACCGATGTAATTCACAGCGCTGTCATAGTACATGCCTGACGCGTTTCGGAGTAAAATAAAACCCCTTCCTCAAAGGCTCCGACAGCTCCCAATGTGCGCATGACACCACCCTTCATTTAAATACTGAATAGTATGCCCTGGATGGGCCGCTCTGCTGCGTCTTAACATCGAGCATTGTGGGTTTTGTAGTGTCACTGTGATTCCTTCCTCAAATGGTTGCGTGGGTACATCTGCTGAAAAAGTTTAAAAGCCCGCAAATGGGCCTCGGTAAGCGGTTGTGTGCTCAATCCTAACTTGTGCCCCCTACAATGGCCTGGTCGATACCAGACCCACATGGCTACCATAGATCTCGGGGTGGTGCTCCTTGGAGACGAGGCTGCCGCCCAATATCACTGCTCCCAAGGTTGCCCATCTGGTAAGAAGCCCTCTGGCACAAGTTCAAAGCTCCAGGCCTTTATTAGGTATGCACACAGTCCCACATACCGATGTAATTCACAGCGCTGTCATAGTACATGCCTGACGCGTTTCGGAGTAAAATGAAACCCCTTCCTCAAAGGCTCCGACAGCTCCCAATGTGCGCATGACACCACCCTTCATTTAAATACTGAATAGTATGCCCTGGATGGGCCGCTCTGCTGCGTCTTAACATCGAGCATTGTGGGTTTTGTAGTGTCACTGCGATTCCTTCCTCAAATGGTTGCGCTGGTACATCTGCTGAAAAAGTTTAAAGGCCCGCAAATGGGCCTCGGTAGTTGGTTGTGTGCTCAATCCTAACTTGAGCCCCCTACAATGGCCTGGTCGATACCAGACCCGCATGGCCCCCATAGATCTCGGGGTGGTGCTCCTTGGCGACGAGGCTGCCGCCCAATATCACTGCTCCCAAGGTTGCACATCCGGTAAGAAGCACTCCGGCACAAGTTCAAAGCTCCAGGCCTTTATTAGGTATGCACACAGTCCCACATACCGATGTAATTCACAGCGCTGTCATAGTACATGCCTGACGCGTTTCGGAGTAAAATGAAACCCCTTCCTCAAAGGCTCCGACAGCTCCCAATGTGCGCATGACACCACCCTTTATTTAAATACTGAATAGTATGCCCTGGATGGGCCGCTCTGCTGCGTTTTAACATCGAGCATTGTGGGTTTTGTAGTGTCATTGTGATTCCTTCCTCAAATGGTTGCGCGGGTACATCTGCTGAAAACGTTTAAAAGCCCGCAAATGGGCCTCGGTAGGCGGTTGTGTGCTCAATCCTAACTTGTGCCCCCTACAATGGCCTGGTCGATACCAGACCCGCACGGCCCCCATAGATCTCGGGGTGGTGCTCCTTGGCGACGAGGAGCGAGCAAGAACTAATCAGTTGGGATGAATACAGATTCTTGTAAAAGGACCATCCGGTGATACCTGTATTTTACATGATACCCAAGATCTATAAAGACCCCCTTAACCCACCCGGTAGACCGATCATAGCTGCACAAAACAGTATTTTTGAAAACGTTTCTAAATATATAGACTACTTTCTAAACCCGATTGTGACTACCCTGCCATCATACATAAAGGATTCTGCTGACTTTCTTAGACGGATATATGATGTGAAATGGGAACCAAATATGTTATTGATGACACTTGATGTGTCCACATTGTATACAAGTATTAGACACCACGATGGACTCAAGGCCAGTCAGCACTTCCTAAGAATGAGATCTACGGGCTTTGCATTGCACAATCAGATGCTGCTGGAAATAATGAATTGATGCCTAACTAAGAACATTTTTATGTTTGATAATGAACTGTTCTGTCAAGAACAAGGGACTGCCATGGGCACCTGCTTCGCCCCCAGCTATGCTAATTTGTATATGGGCTGCTGGCCTGGAGCAGGTGCTCGGGGGCACAACATTGGAAGAGTGTTAGAACAGTGGACAATACGGATTGTTGTGTGGCTGAGGTATATAGATGATGTTTTTGTGCTGTGGCAGGGCACAGAGACATAGACTAGAAGGTTTATTTTTTATCTAAATGCAAATGATTTACATTTAAAATTTACAGGAAAAATGAGTACAACCATTATTGAATTTTTAGACATTTTGATAAGAGCCATGGGAGAGAAGCTGGAGACTATGATCTTTAGAAAACCCACAGCAGGTAACACCATACTGCATGCTCATAGTTCACATCCAGCCCCACTTATTAGGAGAATACCCTTTGGAGAATTCTACCGGGCGAGAAGAACATGCAGCACAATAGAGGAGTTCACCAAGATAGAAGAGGAGATGAAAAATAGATTTATCCAGAGAGGATACTCAAATTCTATCCTGGAAGGGGCATCTAAGAAATCAAGGGCCCTTAAAAGGGAAGATGTCCTCTTTGAACCCTCTAACACTGCAAAAAGGAAGTTTTCCCATAAGACAGGACCACACAGGTTTATAACTACATATAATCGAGAACACAACAAAGTTAGAGCAATTTTGAATAAATATTGGCACTTGGTGAAACAGGACACAGTCTTGGGTACTATAGTGACCGCAAAACCCCAGATAACCTATAGAAAATCTAGGTCCATGAGGGACTATCTGGTTAAGAGTGATCTCACTATCAGGACTGGGAGTAGAACTTGGCTCAATACACATGAAGGATTTAGAAAGTGTTCCAAGTGTAAAGCCTGTAGAAGTGGCAAAAATTTAACATCATTGATCACGCCTTTTCAAAAGATCTGAGGTAATCTATCCTGTAAGTCTAATTTTGTGGTGTACATTATGAAATGCCTGTGTGAGAAATTGTATGTTGGAAGTACCACTCTATCAGCACATAAAAGAATCTTACAGCATAAGCGTGAAATTTCCAACAAAGACCAGAGCTATCCTATAGCCAGGCATTTTGGGAAATATAATGCAAGCAACCCTGTGTTTTTGAAATGTAGCTGTATTGCACAAACCCCCAAGAAAAGAAGATGGGGTGACAGAGAGAAATATTTAAGAAGACTATTATATACTGGAATTGGACAGCAAAGAACCCAACGGTTTTAATATTGATGAAGAACTTTACACATATTTAGGTTAGGATGCTCCTGTTAAATCAATTCCTAGCGATCACTCTATTTATTGAGGAGTTAGTATTTTTTATAGAAGCACTGGGACACTGTAGGATAGAATTCACTTAGCATATTATTTGTTTAGACCTGAGCCTAGGTCTCTTCGAGTTTGGATGTAGACACTAGAAAACAGCGTAAATAAAAGTTAAATTATAAGCACTTTTATTATTTAGGCACTGGCCAAGGGACCCGACATTGCAGCACTTTGATATTCAAAACAAAATATACGCAAATGTAGTGTCTGTACAATATATATATTCGGGCACTTGCCGTTAGATACGAATTTGTGATGAATTTTGAGATGGAGTTTTAGTGGATTTTTAAATGGATTTTAAATGGTTTGACCTATTTTAGGATTAAGAGATTGCTGTTCGTGTTAATGTGAAAGCACCTTAAATATATATGAAACCATGTGAGGATAAGGAACTAATATCATGTTCTTCCTTCAATTTTATCCATTTGCATCCATATTCACCCATATTTATCCACTTATTTTTATATTGTATGTCTCTGCTTTTAATCAAGCAAGTATGCAGCTTTTGAAGATTGTATAATTTGTACATTCAAAGATGGCCCTGATGTAATGTGTCAAAATATCTGTATTGGCCTTCTTCACTGTTAATGGTTGTGTAGTCCTTTGTCACTTTTGCTGAGATTCACAAACCCCTTTATAAGATACACATAGGGGACATGTTGTCATCGTGAACAAGGCTATTTTTACCAACCGAAACGCGTAGATGATGGAGTGAGAAATATGCAATAAATATAAAAAATTTGGATAAACACCAACTTTGTGGAGTGCCGCTTTAATGTCTGGATCAGGACGTGTTTCTTTCATTTGATATATATATATATATGTACATATATTCCTCGATTCTTTGAAACCGCTGATTAGTGTTTCGAGAACAACAGAGAAGGGTGTGTTTGCACCATCAGTAACAGTTTTATTGAAGGGCACACCGCAGCTGCATAACAAGGGAATTGTCATAAACATCCTCATTTTCGTCCCTCAATATGGCAGAGAGAAGCAGGAACAGAACACTGTGTCAGTGAATTACTAAACGATGATGCAGTACCATCAATCAGCACTAATACCAGTGCAAATCATGGAAATGGAACCAAAAGAACAATCACAGGGGTGGTCAGGGAATTACAACAGAATCGGATCTTTGAAGTCAATAAATGGTGGGAGAAGGCCACCTTAGAGAAATATATTGAATACAAGAGAGTACCCAGAGGATTGAGAATCCTAATAATGCCTACTTTGAATGACTTGGACACCGATTTAATCAAACAATGGCAATCTGACACCAATGATTGTTCCCTCAAATTAATGAGAACACTTGTCATACATGCAGAAAGGAACCTGGAGATAATAACAGCTAAAATTAAAGAACTAGAGGAGGAATTGGACAAATATCCCTCTAATGATAAGAAAAAAGATGTGATTGAATCAATGGAGAAAATAATCACTAAACATGAAATGGATGTGGAAAAAAGAAAGGCTAGTAAATTCAATAGAGACCGACTGGACTACGCCAATAAGCGGATTTACACTTTCGCTAGAAAGTATCATTTATATCGAAACAAAGCACTAATGGACAAATGTGCTGGATATGAGACCACAGGCACGGTGGATAGTTCCGACATAAGCTCAGCTGATGCCGAACCGAGTACATCCAACTTGGATTTTTGTGGGGAGATGCGATTAGTCCAAATGATAACGCAGCGAAGAGGAAGAGGAACAGCACGAGGGAGAGGACAAATCCAACCACAATTAGAAGAAGCAGAAAACATAGCCAAATCCAGACAAGGAAGAGGAAAGAACAAGTAAAACTAAAGAAGACCCTGTCTAAAAAGGACTTAGTTATCAACATCTCAGATAGGATCCTGAGTCCGGATCAGATTACACTGCTTAATAAAGGTCTCACCTTTTGTCCGAACCATGATATTGACATTCCCAACTTCTGTATAGATCTATACAAGTTTTGTCGCAAGCTCAAACTAAAAAAACATTTTGAAAATAAATCTCCAATTCATACATCATCGACGATGATAAATATGGAAACATCGCTTTTATGCCAAAAAGACATAACTACGCTAAGAACTTTAACAAAATTGGAGAATGAGCAGGATTCTGGAGGGAATGAATTACAACAACCTCAAGAGTCTGATAAACAATTATGCACTTGTTTGGGCATTGCCAGCTGGAAAGGAGGGAACAGTGGATTAAGAGCGCAATCCACCTTTTGCCCACAACTTCCATCGGGCAATAAAATTGACCTCTTCCAAGAAATTATGGTGGAGGACATGAATCGCACGATATTCGATAAACCCACAATTAAGGGAAAGAGGAAGAAGAAGAAAAATTGGAATTTAACCTCTGGAGAACAACGAGCATTAAAATAACTACGTGACGATCCACAGATCATAATCAAAGCCTCTGATAAAGGCGGAAATATAGTGGGACAAAATCTTGACCACTACATTAATGAGGCCAATAGACAATTGGGGAATGAGGAGCATTATGAGAAGTTAAAAATCAATCCAATGGAAACTTGGACTAAGGAATATCATCTCATGCTGCGGGGCTGGAAAGAGCAAGGCCTAATTGATTATGAAGAATACATGTACCTCAAAACTGATTTCCCCATTGTCCCAACAATTTACTTTCTACCGAAAGTTCATAAATTCATTAAAAACCCACCTGGAAGACCAATTGTGAGTTCTAAAGGTTCGCTCCTTGAAAACACATCACGTTTCATTGACATCTTTTTAATGACCTATGTGACATCATTACCTTCTTACCTAAGAGACGCTATGGATTTTCTTAATAAGATTCAAGAAATCAAATGGAAAGAAGGCTTCATAATGGCAACCATAGGCGTCACATCCCTGTACACTTTGATCGTCCATACTGTTGGAATTGCTGCTGTCAAATACTTTCTGAACACGAGATCTGTCAGTTACCTTGAACACTCTGAGATGTTGTTGGATATGTTAACATACTGCCTCAACCACAACATATTTCTCTTCAAAGGTGACTACTTCCATTAAAAGCAGGGGACTGCAATGGGGACATCTTTTGCGCCCATCTACGCTAATCTTGTTATGGCAGTTTGGGAGACTGACATTTTGAAAAAGCCAGCCAGCCGCAAAATCAAAATTTGGAGTAGATTCATAGACGATCTTTTCGTGATTTGGGATGGGAGTCATGTTGACCTTGAAGATTTTATCCAGACCATTAACAACAACACATATAATCTCTCCTTCACATCTGTTATCAGTGAGTCTAATGTCATCTTTCAGGACGTTGAAGTCTTTATCAAAAATCAAAAACTCTGCACCAAGATGCACAGGAAACCAACCTCTTGCAATAGCATACTCCATGCTAATAGTGGGCATCCACAGAACTTAAAATGGAGTATACCCTATGGAGAAATGCTTAGGGCCAAGAGGAACTGCTTGGAAATCACTGACATGGAAGCTCAGTTAGATGAGATGAGTGATCGTTTTCTGGAAAGAGGATATCCACTGAAAGTCATTGAGACGACCAGAACCAAAGTGGAATCCAAAATGAGAAAAGATCTTCTGATTACACGTCAAGATGTTTTAGAGTCAAATCAAAACAAGGACACTACAACCCGACTGATCATTGATTTTAATAACCAACACAAAGAAGTAAGAGAAATCATACAAAGGAACTAGAAAATACTTCAGTTAGATGAAACCTTACGAACAACTCTTCCCTTGTATCCCAGCATAACGTATCCTAGCATAACGTATAGAAAAACAGCGTCTCTGGGTGACATTTTGACACATAGTCACTTATTGATAAAATAACCTACTATCTCCACTTGGCTCAACACTCCTGGCTTTTGGAGATGCCAAAAGTGCAAAGCGTGTGCTAATGGTCAAAACACCAAAATGTTTCAACTTCAAAATGGCAAAATTGAGTACATCATGGATCACATTACCTGTGAGTCTAAATTTGTGGTTTATGTATTACAGTGTCCCTGCCCAAAGTTATATGTTGGAAGCACGATTAATAAATTGAAATTGTGGATTTTGCAACATCTGCGGGCCATTAAAAATCAGGACTTCACTTAGCCTATGGCCAAACATTTTCATGACTTCCACTGCAGTGACAGCCAACAACTGAAATATTTTGGCGTCAAAATCGTTAAACAAAAAGAAAGAGGGGGGACAGGACACTGAATCTAAGAAGAACAGAATCACAACTAATTTTGGCTATAGGCACTGAGAGTCCACGTGGGCATAATTTGGATGCAGAATTACATATACATCTAAAGTAATCTGATATTACCTATTGAACTGTATTGAATATTAGCTATGGATTTACCATTCTTCCTGGCACAATATCAACTCCAGATTCCCCTAATTCAACATTTGTGTGCCATGAAACATGTTCAACTGTCATCTCACAGCTTGAACGTTATGAGTGGACTGCATCTGTGTGTATAAATATATAATTCTTCACATATTCATTTTACTTGATTTGTAGTGAGAAAAACTACAACGTGTTAAACCAAGTCCTCAATATGGATATAATATAGAACTCAGTCCCATTTATGAATCCAATAAGTCTACTTGTTTAGAATAATTTAGGTATCGATGACTGCACACTAGAATGTATTGCTCAATTAGAGGTATATAGCAACAGGAACCAACTCGGATTACATTTAATGGAAACTGGAGTTTCTGAGATCTTATAGTAAAATGCCTATGTTAATAGTACTTTACTGTAACTATTTTCATGCACTGTCAATAGTACTTTACTATAACTATTTTATTTTCTTGCACGGGCATTTTATTTTTACTCATATATATGGGGTCTCATTGTCCATCATCAATTAGCTAAGGTTCTCTGAGTTTGGGTCCCCTGGGGGGATTCCAAGATGAAAGAGCAATGTCATCCAAACTAAATGAAGATGATAATAGTGTACTCATGACTTTCTCTCCATCTGTCCTTAGAGATTTGGACTGAATGACAAATATACTCACGTAATGGGCTCAAATTTTGATATATACTTTACTTAGAACGGATTCTTAACCCATTATGTATTTATGTATCAGTCGCTTTATCACTATATCTCTATGCACTTTACATTCTCTTAAATATGTTTAAAATATTTTTAACCTAAATATTCTTAACCTCTGGCTTCTTACATTTTGGTATTGATCCTATCGGACTGACTATGAGACTCTTTTATTGATTGCACTTTCATCCATATGAATTTGAGTTGCTACATGTTGTACTCGCACCTGCACCTGCACCTTATATTCTTTGAGGGCATCACATGTACTTTACAGTGATGTGTTAAAGTAAAAGTAAAAATGCAAAGAAACATATATAAAACAAAAAAACATGTATTATAAAAATTGTAAAATACAATATAAAAATTGTTAATTTGTTTAAAAAAGAACATGGATTTGCAAATGGTGATATAATTTGCCATCACTTACACAGGGGGATGAACAGTCTAGCTGCTCAAGAGCAGTAAAAATGGAAGAGGGATCTAGCACTTGTGCACTTTAAGAGATGTTCTAGACGGTGGGACTCTATGGTCCAGTAGAAGGCTAGGAAGCCGAAACGCGTAGACCGTCCTTGTAACCAGTTTTTTGCACTTTGGTGTGCCAATAAATCACTTTTGAAAATGTACCTCTATTGTGGTGCCGTGAATTCTCGCTGGAAGAAGAGGACAAGCGAAGAGTTGATCTTTGATATATATATATATATATATATACACACATCTTGGCAACTGCCTTGAAAAGTAAGTAAAACCTGTATTTAAACTACAACATATTTTTAATTAAAATTAAATTGTAAAATAACAAATAATTAACAAACACTCTCTAATTTCTATCTCTTTAAATGTACTTTCTAAAAGATAATACTAAGAAAGTGTTAACCTGCCGATCACAAACCAGAATAAAAAAATAAAAAATGAGTATATGTAAATTATTATAAAATAGAAAAGCCGAATAAAATAAAACCTAACAACATCAACCTCTACTAACAAACAATAAATAAACACATAAATGAAACTGATGCTCTTTTTTTATCTTCAACAGAAAAGAGAGCACCTGCTTACAACACACCCAACGGAAAAGCTGCAACAAAGTGTGAAACATCTAAGGCGAACATACATGTAAGTATAAATAATAAAAGTACTTGCATTATTTTATATGTAAAAACAGATGTATAAAAAAATTAAATTGTAATTCTTTATAAAACTACACTATTTTCAGACATAATGACAGAAAGAGCAAGTTAACATACCAGAAAGGAAAGCAATCACTAAGCCACATGGGCTACACCTACAACGAAGAAAGTACATCAATGGAAAATGCAAATTGGAAATGTACTAAATATTGTTCTAACGCATGCTATGAAAGGGCCACTACAAATGATGATGATGTAATTTATGTAAGGGAAAACAACCACCCCCTTGCAGGATATAAGAGAGGCAAGCACTAGCTCTCAGGAGCCCACAAACAAAATGCTAAAATCCTTAAAGTCCCCGAACACATCACAGGCCAACTACCCACTGTAAAACATTTTATTGCACAAACTAAAAAAAGCCAACAGTGATACCCCTCCTGCTCCTAGAAGATAAGAAAATGACGAATTACCTGAACAATTAAAAATGACACATAATGAGGAACCGTTTCTGTTATATGACAACCTAAATAATGGGGAACAAATCCTAATATTTTGCTCAGCAGATAACCTATTAAAAATAAGCCATTGTCAAACCTGGATGATGGATGGGACCTTAAAAATGTGCCCCAAACCAATCACTCATATATAAAGCATTCATGGTGAATATTAGAACACAAATATAAAAACACAATTATCCCTTTTATATATGCTCTACTACCAAATAAACAAAGTAACACTCACTATTAACTCTTATACCACATTAAACATAAAACAGGATCCATGTATGTATAAGTAGAGATACATAGTTGTCATAAAACCCTATTTTTTGGGGGTGAATTTAAATTAAACATAAAACAAATAACTGCTACCCACAAAAAATTACAAACAAGCTATGATTCAAATCATTTTAAACGTTTACACACACACAGCCATACAAGGCTGTTACTGTCATTTCAATCGAAGCATATGGAGACATCTCCAACAATCATTACGATGTCAGACGGACCGCCACTGACAGGCCGTCGGTTGCAGTCCTTCCGACATCCAGGCCATCGGTCCGACTGCTGGATTACAATACCCGTGGTCGGACCATTGAGGTTGGAGAGAAAGACCGCTGCCTCTGACAGGATCAAAGATCCCATCAAGTGGCGGTCGGAATCCTATCCCTACGATGGAGGCAGTGCCTGCGCAGGGACCGCCATAGGGATTAAGATGTCCCTTTCAGACTGCCTTTTCATGGCGGTCACACTGCCATGAAAAGGCAGAAGGAAACACTTTTGGGGCCCCAAGCATGGTCCCCATCCCCAGTGGGCCTCTGCTAAGTGGCCTGGGGGGCACATGTAGTTCCCCCGACACATTCATGTACTATGGGATAAGCACAAACTGCTTTTTACCACTGCGGCTCGAGCTGTGGCCCTGTCCTTGGCCGCAGCACATGCCGCAGTAGTAAAAAGTATTTTCCGACCACTGTGCTGGCGGTCTTTTCCAAACTGGGTGGGTCGGACTGCCGACTTATTGTCGGACAGTTTCCTGCCCGATATGATGGCGGTTGGCAGTCTGACTGACTGCCATCGTAATAAGGCCCTAAGTGTGGAATGTGCTACAGTCAATTTGCCTTTGAAATAAAAAAAAATATAGCACTAGCCTACATCCCTGTCACGGAGGTAGTTTGTTCACGAGTGACAGATGCTTCCTGTGGTGAAGTGTGGGGTGGGGGTGTTGAAAGGGTGGGAATTTGGTTGGCCCTTTGGGCCTGGTTTGATGTTTTAACTTTGACCTTCCTTTTCTGCTTCTCTGCAGCAGACACTATTGCGTCAATTTGTGTATGGTTTTACAATTCACTCCTTCGGGGCTATCCGCAACCTGTGGTATCTGGCAGGATATATCCACGTCTCACGTGATTGGCCATGACCTCCCCTAAGCTAACAGTTCTCTCCTGGAACATCAACGGCCAGCTGGAACAGATTAACGCTCTGCAGTGCTGACATACATTAAGAGACACAGACCAGCGGTCGTACTATTACAGGAAGCCCACCTAATGGGCACGCGTTATGCCTTCTTAGGCCGCTTTGGGTATGATAGAATTTCCCACTCTGAGTTTACCTGTGGCTCCAGAGGGGTTCCATACTGCTACATAAGTCCTTCCTCCTTGCAGTCACCAGACACCATACCGATCCTCAGGGGTGCAATGTGGGAGTTGAGGGCCATCTAGAAGCCAAACAGCCGTCTAGAAGCCAAACACTATAACTTTGTATCTTGCTATGTCCCCCCACTGCTGATGCAGCCCACCCTTTAATCACTCCGCTCCTTTGTCTTGTCTGTCCCTCAGTGGTACACTATCGAGGGTGGCGACTTCAATGCCGTTCCCAATCCTGAGCTTGACACTTCCACAGCACCATACCACGGTAGGCGCTCTCACTCCTCCCATTTGTCCTCCTGGGCCGACTGTGGGCCTCTGCGATGCTTGTCGCTCCTGGCACACATTAATACATTCTGCTGTGATGGCGTTGAAGGCCAGGAAGACTGCGGGCCCAGACGGATACCCTTTCGAATATTATAAACACTTCCTGGACATATTGTGCCCCTACCTTCTACATTTCTATACAGCCGCTTTGAGGCAGTGGTCCTTTCCACCGGAATCGGACTGTGCCACCATTGTGGTCCTGCCTAAAGTAGACCTCCTCAGAGACTCATGCTCATTGTATCGCCCATTTCTTTTATCAACACTGATATTAAGATACATGCAAAGGCACTGGCAACCCGACTGACCCAGGCCCTGCCATACTTGATTCACCCCAATCAATGGGACTTCATGCTGGGTCACAGCACACACCACTGCATCCGGAGGGTTCACTCTGCTTTATCCCGGGGACAGGACCTAGACTGCACACTGGCTCTCCTGCTTGTCGATTTCACCAAGGCCTTCGATACTGTCTCCTGGGACTTCCTGGACAGCGTCCTCCAGAGGGCCCGGTTGGGAGGTACCTTCCGCCGTATGGTCAGTCTCCTTTACCGTGCTCCTACCACTCAGGTCTGGGTGAATGGGGTCCTCTCCCCTTCCTTCCCCTTTAGACGGGGCTCACACCAGGGCTTCCTGCTCTCCCCACTATTATTCGCTTTAGCAATAGAGCCCCTGGTGCGGCTTCTGAGATGCGATGATCGTATTTGGGGCTGGTGATGGGGGAATGGCTTTGAGGATCTAATCGCCCTGTACACGGACGATATGCTTCTGTTCTTGAGGGACCCACCCACCTCGGGGCCTAGGTGTCTGACCCTCCTTCGGTTGTACGGTGATGCATTGGGTCTGCAGGTCAATGCGGCTAAGTACTGACTGGTGGAGGTACGTGGAGACGCGCAGGGGAGGCTCTGGTGTCCCAATATTCCCGTCCGGTGTAACTCCTTCAAATACCTGGGTATTCATGTCTTCCCCCTTCTTGACCTGGCCTGGCCTTCAGGGACTTACACGGACCCTTGACCGTGACTCAGGTCGTTGGTCCACTCTCCCACTGAACCCCCTGGGACATATTGCCCTGTTCAAAATGATGTGCCTACCGTCCTATTTGGGGTGGGCGAAGTTGGCGGAGTACCACTACGCGGAATTCTGCAGAGTTGAACAAAAACTCAGTGAAACTCCGCTCCGTAATTCCGTTCCATCTTATCCCAATTAATAAAACAGAAACCTCACATACCTTTGGTAAAACTAGTAACTGTATCTTTACATGCTAAAATGCATATAATCATCTCACAAAAGTGAAAATGAAAATATAGCAAGCAGTGAGAGAGGTGATGATTTTGGGGTCCTCCCTAACCTAGGGAGAGAACCAAACAGATGCCTTGAAGACAAAGAGCACATCATGCTGAATGATTCGGTGGTGGTCCCATCCTCCTAGGACCACCCCAAGCACACTTATGGGCAAAAATACAATCCCAACTAAAGGCCCTGCAAAGCATTATGGGACAAGATTCTAGAGTGCAGTGAATATTTCAGCATGATATGCTCTTTGTGTTCAAGGCATCTGCTTGGTCCTCCCCCTAGGTTAGGGCTCTCTCATTGCCTGATATTTTTCAAAGCTCACTTTTGTGAATTGGTTATATGCTTTTTAGCATGTAAAGGTAAAGTTGTTTTATCAAAGGGTTGTGGGTGCAGTAGCTAACTCCGCTACTTGGCGGAGTCAGAGTTTTGGCATGAATTCCGTGTTTTCAATGTAATGCGTAGTTAGCAAATCTCCGCAACCTCCGCTAGCGGAGCGGAGTTCTTTGCCCACGGTTACTATTTATACATATTGGGGAACTATCCCCATCTGATTCCCTGCAAATGGTTTTGTTCCCTAAACTTACTGCTTTTATATACTTGCTGCTTTTATATGGGCGGGAGGTAGGCACAAGGTAGCCTTTTCCCTGCTTCACAGATCTCCGTTCAACTGTGCTCTGGGCTCTCTGGATATTTATCTGTATTATCTAGCTGCCCACATCACTCCAATTAATGACTGGTTCACTGGGGTTGGGATGACCCTGCTTATCGGCTGGAAATCCACGCAATGGGTCTTAATGGTCAGTTGGACCTTCTCTACAGGTCATGCCTCTCCTCTGCATTACCCTCATTCACTCAGGTGTCCAATCCATCACCTGCTGGAGAGCTGCTCTCGTTTTAATCGCAGGAACCACCACCCCACTGAGATAACGCTCAGTGGCAGGGAACTTGCCTCTCCAAGGTCTCTAATTTGGAGGAGTTTGCTCCCTGGGACTGGATTGGGATCTCCTACATGGGGGATGCATACAAGGAAACTACCTTGTTGTCCTTTCAAGACCTGATGGATCGCTATGCACTGTCCAATCCACAGTTGTGCGCACCGAAAAAAACCAATCTTCATGGCCCCTGGCTGTCCTCATAAACACGACCAGGTGAAATGGTGTTGCTAATATGGTTTGTCAATATGCTGCATTACTTCTAAGGGGCTGATTCCGATGTCGTTAGGAAGGGTTCCGGATGGGATTCAGTATTGTCGAATCCGATTCGGAACCCTTGCTTCCTACCGAATCGTACAGCTTTCCCAACGACCAATTACGATGCTCGGAAACCGTTCGAGCAGACCGAATTGGTTCCGAAAGGCATCCGGACAGCCCGAGTCTTTCAGAGCTGATTCGTACAGCTCTATGGACATGGTTTCCGGACGAGCGATTACGATGACCGATTCAGACATCCGTTCCGATTCGGTTTTCCCGAGATGAAACAGCTGCTGGAATCTGTCTTTGGGGGCCTGTTGCGGGCCCCCCTTCACCCGGAGGCGTCCAAATGTTGCCCGCAAGGGTACCCAAGGGACCCCTCTTCCCATCCATGCACAATGTGGTAGGCCCCATGGGGGGCAAGGTTTTCCCCAACCACCCCTGTTTTCAATGGGAGCCTGTTTGACTTCAATGCCACTCGCATTGAAGTCAATGCGAGTGGCATCGTAATTGGTCGTTCGGACTCACAGGACCCAATTCGTTTGGAAACTAGTCCGGAACCGATTCGTTCGGGACAGTTTCCTAACGACATTGGAATCGGCCCCTAAGTCAGAATGCTGCCATGTCTTATTAGATTGCTGTATACACGATGCCCATGTTTTGTAATGCCATGTGTCTTGCTACGAAACTCTTAATAAAGTTGGTTTAAAAAAAATATTAAAAGCATAAAATTTTAGTACATCAGTCAAACATTAAATAAAACTCTAATCTTAAATCAGACGGATTTAATAAAGTAATATATAAATTATTTATATAAAAAATCTAAACCTCACAAACCAAAAAACAAAGAACAAACTATGTCTATTATGTAAAATAATTACAATACATAAAATGCACAATTCCAAATAACGATCACATAACACTTACATAAATAATAAATATAACATTTCCACCCAAAACAAGTAAATTAAATATGACTTACTGTTCTGTAGCTGCAGATCACACGCTGTATCCACATAGTCAAACAGTATAATCCAACAAAAATGGGAAAAATATTTTCCATAAAACAAAGCAAAAATAAATAAATCCACTAGAGATCCATCGAAGCAATCAAAAGGATCTAGGAACTATAAAAAAAAACTAAAACGTGTTTAAAAAGAAATGCTCCTGGAATCCCCCAAAAGGAAATCCTAACAAAACATTAATTTATTATACACCAAAATAGATTTGCCTTATAAAAAAAGATAAATCAAAATTCCCCTAGGACACGTTCATGGAGAAAAACCTGAAAACTAACACAGAAAACCCACCTGAAAAAAAATACAGTCCTAAAAGTACATATACATTACACTTAGGGCCTAATTGGGAATCTGGAGGTCCAGACTCGTGGGGGCGTGGCAGTTGTGGTCTTCCGACTGCCCTATTACAATTAGGGCGGTCAGGCCACCATTACCCCGCCACAGCTGCCAGTGAACTGCAGTTCCATGGCGCTGTTGCGGCGGTCAGGAGGCCGCAATATGCTTGGCTAGGTCAGAGGCTTTCCGACTGAGATCGTTGGTTTCACTTCAAACCGCCTATTTACAATAAAGGGCCCCATTCCGATGTCGTTCGGAAAGCCTCCAAATCGGATTTGGCTTTCCCGTATCCGATTGGTAGCCCTTGTTTACGACCGAATTGTAAACAGGTCCGAACGACCAAGTATGATGCAAATATCGCGTACGCACCGACCGAACCATTTCCGGGACCCGAACCTGTCCGTACGACTCATTCGAGCAGAATCGTGCCGCGCTATGGAGCTGAATTCCGACCGAGCGAGTACGATGCACAATTCGGACAGCCTCTTCGCCTCGGGGTGCCCGCCCCAGGGTGTACGCTTTTCCCCACCCACCCCCTTTCTGCTATGGGAGCCTGTGTACGCGTCTGTACACGGGCTCCCATAGAGTTCAATGGGAGTCCGAGCGAACCGAGTCCGTAAGCATACGGCAGCATCATACTCGCTTGTTTGGACTCCCGGAGCATGTCTCACTCGGAAAGCCCTCCGGATCCGAGTCGTATGGAGGGCTTTCCTAGCGAGATCGGAATCTGGCCCTTAGGTGGTTGGAAGTGAAACCGGCCGGTCATTCCGGCTGGATTCCGACAGCCGCAAGGAGCCCGTCGGCCAGAACTAAACCGGCCCGTGATCCATATGGACGGTGTTTTACGTCATCCGTATCACGATGCACGGTTTCCGGCAGGCCTTCCAAGCCGGGCATTCTGACATGGAAAGCCTGTCGGAAAGCGTGTTTGCTGCCTCCGGTTGGGGGCTGAGGGGTGCCCCCTTGTTGATCCCTGCACTGTGTGGCAGGCACCTTGAGGTGCCTGCCACGCGGTGCAGGTATGAACACAACCTTCCATTTCCATATGGGAGCTTTTGTAAAACCCTTAGGGAAATGTGAGTATGCGACTGTAACATGTGCGGTCGCATCGTAACTAGGTGGTCGGGACTGCCGACCAGAGGTCGGTCTGTCCCGTTGCCGCGATGGTCTTGGGCAGACAAGCCCACCTGACATCGTAATAAGCCCCTAAGTGTTTCCTCTCCACCACGGTTTTCATGGCGGTTCATCCTCCATGAAAACCGTGACAGAGAGGAAATGCATGCACGCACTCTTCGCCATGGGGTGCATGCAAGGGGGCACAACATGTGCCACCCTGTGTGCATGCACCCCAGTCCATGCCGTGAAGGAACTGTTTTTGGTGTTCCTATTGCGGCACCCATTTTCAGGGAACCGCCATGGGAACGTAAAAAAAAAGCCCACCAAACACGAGAAATACTCGTAATCTGGTGGGCGGTCCGACCATGTGTTTGGCGATGCGGTGGTGGGGTGGACTCGGGCCGCACCACCAAACTCATAATTAGCCCCCTAATCATCAAAAAACAAGTAGCATAACACAATATCACATGACATACTGAAACATGATTAAAACAGTGTACGAAAATGTAAACCAACACACTAGTGAAAAACACTTCAGTTAATACAACTCTATGTAAAAAAAAAAAACACTATAACTAACCACTAGACCTCTACCCTACATCCCCCTACTCTCAAAATCTCCCAAAAATATTTAAAAAGGACTAGCCTGTTCTGACGAACAGCAACACCTTACCAGTGCATCCTGGAAAATAAACTAAAAATTAGACACAGACTACAAAATGGAAGGTAGCATTAAAAAAATGGCTGCTAAATTAAACTAAAAAAAGGCGATCTTCACACAGGAATGAATGAGAAAATAAGTTAAAAATGCTGAATACATTTTTTCAAAAATGTAAAGAATTAGTAAACATGTCAAAAAAGGTTATAAAAATGTAAAACAAATTGTCAAGTATGAATTAAATAATAGCATAACAAAATATACAATTATTTATTATATACTGTAAAAATGTATGTTAAAAGCATGTTAAGAATATGTATATGAAACAATTGAATACATTGATGAAAAAAGTAGAATAATAGAAACAAACCTGGAAAATTTACAACATACCATATGATTTAAATGATTTACATTGTTTAATATAAATGCATTAAAATTGTTTTTATTTATCAATATATATATATATATATGTTTTTAACTAGACATATATATGTTTAAACATGTAAACATATACATTACAAACTTTGAAACATATCTTTATTCTATGAAAATATTTAAGTAATGTTATTCATTACAAATATACAACAAACTACGGGGCATATTAGCAAGACCCACGTTAAAATTATCGCCGTTTTAGCGGCAGGAAACTGCCGCTAAAACGGCGATAATGGGTTTGCTAATATGCGTTATAGAATTCAATAGAAGCCCAGGTTAGATGTGCAGGACGTCTAACCTGGGCTTCTATTGGAATTCCATAACGCATATTAGCAAGCCCATTATCGCTGTTTTAGCGGCAGTTTTCTGCCGCTAAAACGGCGATAATTTTAACGTGGGTCTTGCTAATATGCCACCTGATTTTAATTATCTTTCTAAACACCAACAATACTAATTAGATGACATAAACTCCGCCTACTACATAGAAATACAATTTAACAAAAGAATTTCACACTAAGGGGCCGATTCCGATCTCGGTCGGAGGCGCACCCAATACCATTCGGTCGGGAAAAAAGCCATGCGAAAGCCAGTTTCCCGACCGATCCGTACAGCACACCGAACGAGCAAGTACGATGCGCACAACAGCAAAAATTCCGGCCGAGCCGTACTCACCCAAACCAGGTCCTGTTCTCCGACCGAGGCGAATCCGGAAACGCCGAATCGAGTCGCACGGAAGGGAAAATGCAGCCCCGTCCGGCCGGACAAGTACGATGCGCTTTCCGTACGCGCCGAACCCGTCGCTACGCACGGCACGTCAAAGCATCCGGGAGAGGCGCACATAAGCTCCGAATCGCGCCACAACACGATCCACGGCTACGAGACGAACACAGCACAGACGAGGACGACGCGAAGCGGCGAGGACGAAGCGAAGCGACGAGGACGAAGCCAAGCGACGAGGACGACGCGAAGCAACGAGAAGGACGAACGACACGAACCAACCATGAATCCCTTCGTCCCGATCATACCAATATTCTACATCTACTACCGGAACAGGCACGGACGCGTACGGCGCAGAAGGTAAGTCAGACACCAACCACAAAACACATACAACACGTACACGACACATCACACACATACACTGGGAATCTGAATATACTTGCAACAGCAGCACCATAGGGGCGGGATGCCCATCACCAATGCCACATATGCACACAGGGGCCTGAATGCGCGCCACCACCCCAACCCAGGGGGGCTGGATGCCCACCACTACTACCACCCTCACCCAGGGGGGCTGGATGCCTACCACTACTACCACCCTCACCCAGGGGTGGCAGGATGCCTACCACTACTACCACCCTTAGCCAGGGTGGCAGGATGCCTACCACTACTACCACCCTTAGCCAGGGGGCAGGATGCCTACCACTACTACCACCCTTAGCCAGGGGGCAGGATGCCCACCACTACTACCACCCTTAGCCAGGGGGGCTGGATGCCTACCACTACTACCACCCTTAGCCAGGGGGCAGGATGCCCACCACTACTACCACCCTCACCCAGGGGGGCTGGATGCCTACCACTACTACCACCCTCACCCAGGGGTGGCAGGATGCCTACCACTACTACCACCCTTAGCCAGGGTGGCAGGATGCCTACCACTACTACCACCCTTAGCCAGGGGGCAGGATGCCTACCACTACTACCACCCTTAGCCAGGGGGGCTGGATGCCTACCACTACTACCACCCTTAGCCAGGGGGCAGGATGCCCACCACTACTACCACCCTCACCCAGGGGGGCTGGATGCCTACCACTACTACCACCCTTAGCCAGGGTGGCAGGATGCCTACCACTACTACCACCCTCACCCAGGGGTGGCAGGATGCCTACCACTACTACCACCCTCAGCCCAGGGGGGCTGGATGCCTACCACTACTACCACCCTTAGCCAGGGGGCAGGATGCCCACCACTACTACCACCCTCACCCAGGGGGGCAGGATGCCTACCACTACTACCACCCTTAGCCAGGGTGGCAGGATGCCTACCACTACTACCACCCTTAGCCAGGGGGGCAGGATGCCTACCACTACTACCACCCCAAGCCAGGGTGGCTGGATGCCTACCACTACTACCACCCTTAGCCAGGGGGCAGGATGCCTACCACTACTACCACCCTTAGCCAGGGGGCAGGATGCCCACCACTACTACCACCCTTAGCCAGGGGGGCAGGATGCCTACCACTACTACCACCCTCACCCAGGGGTGGCAGGATGCCTACCACTACTACCACCCTTAGCCAGGGTGGCAGGATGCCTACCACTACTACCACCCTTAGCCAGGGGGGCAGGATGCCCACCACTACTACCACCCTCACCCACGGGGGGCAGGATGCCTACCACTACTACCACCCTTAGCCAGGGTGGCAGGATGCCTACCACTACTACCACCCTTAGCCAGGGGGCAGGATGCCTACCACTACTACCACCCCAACCCAGGGGGGCTGGATGCCTACCACTACTACCACCCTTAGCCAGGGGGGCTGGATGCCTACCACTACTACCACCCTTAGCCAGGGGGCAGGATGCCCACCACTACTACCACCCTCACCCAGGGGGGCTGGATGCCTACCACTACTACCACCCTCACCCAGGGGTGGCAGGATGCCTACCACTACTACCACCCTTAGCCAGGGTGGCAGGATGCCTACCACTACTACCACCCTTAGCCAGGGGGCAGGATGCCTACCACTACTACCACCCTTAGCCAGGGGGCAGGATGCCCACCACTACTACCACCCTTAGCCAGGGGGGCTGGATGCCTACCACTACTACCACCCTTAGCCAGGGGGCAGGATGCCCACCACTACTACCACCCTCACCCAGGGGGGCTGGATGCCTACCACTACTACCACCCTCACCCAGGGGTGGCAGGATGCCTACCACTACTACCACCCTTAGCCAGGGTGGCAGGATGCCTACCACTACTACCACCCTTAGCCAGGGGGCAGGATGCCTACCACTACTACCACCCTTAGCCAGGGGGCAGGATGCCCACCACTACTACCACCCTTAGCCAGGGGGGCTGGATGCCTACCACTACTACCACCCTTAGCCAGGGGGCAGGATGCCCACCACTACTACCACCCTCACCCAGGGGGGCTGGATGCCTACCACTACTACCACCCTCACCCAGGGGGAGCAGGATGCCTACCACTACTACCACCCTCACCCAGGGGGGCAGGATGCCTACCACTACTACCACCCTTAGCCAGGGGGGCTGGATGCCTACCACTACTACCACCCTCACCCAGGGGGGCAGGATGCCTACCACTACTACCACCCTTAGCCAGGGGGGCTGGATGCCTACCACTACTACCACCCCAACCCAGGGGGGCTGGATGCCTACCACTACTACCACCCTTAGCCAGGGGGCAGGATGCCCACCACTACTACCACCCTCACCCACGGGGGGCAGGATGCCTACCACTACTACCACCCTTAGCCAGGGGGGCAGGATGCCCACCACTACTACCACCCTTAGCCAGGGGGCAGGATGCCCACCACTACTACCACCCTCACCCACGGGGGGCAGGATGCCCACCACTACTACCACCCTCACCCAGGGGGGCAGGATGCCTACCACTACTACCACCCTCACCCAGGGGGGCTGGATGCCTACCACTACTACCACCCCCACTCATAGGATGGACAATGCATGACACAACAAGCACACCACAACCTAGGGAATGCAAGATTAAGACATCCCCCCACCACCATGACAAGCGTGTGTAGGCTGTGTCAAATGCCTACAACACCGAACATGACTTTCAACATACAATGTGACCCCCTAGCACATGTGCCACACATATATGTGTGTGGCACCCACAATGCAAGCAGCCCATGACCATTGTGGCAATGGGGCCTAAACCCCCATCATCACAGTGACCAAAAGGTAAGTGTGGGGTCCATAGCTGAAGCACATTTTGACCATTGTGGCAATGGGGTCTAAACCCCCATCATCACAGTGACCAAAAGGCAAGTGTGGGGTCCATAGCTGAAGCACATTTTGACCATTGTGGCAATGGGGTCTACACCCTCATCATCACAGTGACCAAAAGGTAATTGTTGACAAAGAAAGAGCTGCAACTGCCAAACTGCATGGATCATTCCTGCTCACAGAACCAAAAACTCATCTGTGGCAAAGTAGTGTATGTGTCCCATTGCAACATAAATTGGGGGAGCCAAATACTGCAGTGCAAATGAAACATTCCTTTGGCCATGTGCAGACAAACAACACCCATGGGGGCTGAGACCGTCAACAGTCATCAATGACACAATGACAGAAGTGACCATCAGAATGCAGAACCACATATTTGCACCAATGGGCACACAAATGCAGATACCCTGTGGAGACAGCAGATGTGAGGTGAACAGATACCATACCATGGCAGCAATGGGACACACAAACCATGATCACTGTGCTGACCGATGACCTAGGAGTCCCAGGGACAGCAGGGGAAACACACCAAACAACATACAGCCAATGGCACACCCAAGATATGCCAATGCAGTGGTGCAGATGCACAAACACAAACAGGCAGACCAACACTGTCATCATACACAGCAGGTGAGGGGTGGGGGTGCCAGTGTCCCCAGGCAACCACACAACACATGAGGAGAGCTGAATACCAATCATACAGATGTGCATACACTGCCACACTAAGGTAACTCATGGATCCAAATCCCCTATGTGGGCAAGCAGGCATTGTCAGGTGAGAGGGAGCACAAAACACACATGTCACACAGGCACGTAGGAACAACAACTGACACAGCAAGTCACAGACACACCACAGCACCACCCCCAGGGCCCCCACAATGTGGTGACCCTGGGCTGAATAAAAATACCACTGTGATGACAAAGCTAAATGTCGTTCACACTATGAACCACAGTCAGGTGTCCTGAGCAACAAACTACCATCACACCTACACAAGCACAAATCAATCAGCATGGCCAGTAAGCCAAGGCCAACATGGAGGCAGGGGCCTAGCCGGGCAACAACTCTCATCTGCACACACTCAACACCACACCCCTCGACCTCCAACAATGTGCAGCAGTGAAGTACACATGCACTGGTGACATTGCACATGCACCCATGACTATTCCAGGGTGGTGGGTGGGAACCAAGGTGTAGAAACACATCACACATGGACACTCAACAAGACTCCTGAATGTCTGACACACTGCACACTACGCTGTACATGGACATGACGGCAATACCACACCGACCAATGGGATCCCAGCCACAGTCACACACCAATGAAGAAGCCAAGGTCACCCACAAAGAACACACATAGACAACAACCAACATTGCAGCCCGGACCCTGAGGAGTGCCAGCAGTCACACACACAACGTGTCACAATCACTGAAAGATAACACAAACTGGAAATCACATGACAGGGGCAAACAACAAGTGCCAAGGGGAAACCTGACTGTGACCCATCTGCGTCTGCACACAAACTCAGCCCTGACAGCAAACACACCTATGGGTGACACCCTGATGACCAGTAATGTGCCATGCACCCACATCACAGAGAACACAGGGAGAAGACTTTGGGGGAACATAGCTCAAGTCAGCAAGCATCACAAACAGGTACAACACTAGGGATCACAGCATGCGCAGATGAATGGAAGTGAACACACAGACATGCACATACAACACACACCTTGGGTGCAGGCAATGTCACACGTGTACACACTGCCATGAGGGGACTCCACTCCTGTGTGAGGAAAGCTGTGCCATATGTTGCCTCAGTAGGGCCCCATCATGTCAGCTGAGCACTTGGTCACACAATCAACAATTAGCACCAAATGAGGGCTCCCATCACATCAGCCTGGTCATGGATGTGCCAACGGAATCATCAGCACAGATCCAACACACTTGTATAGCAATGTTGCACTGACTACACGGATGAGTCCCTCCCCATTGATGCCCAAACCTGCATGTCCACTGGAGATGGCAACACGGTCAGGGAAGTAGACAAATGCAACGATGGCAGGCACAACAGATGTGCAGGGGTGGAAGCCACAGATATGAAATTGCCAATGTAAGTAGGAAACCCATTGCCAAATACTGAACACATGACACCCTCAGATGCTGCTATTGATGACATGGATACACCACATGATAGGACACATTCCCCCTGGACCACATGGGTTCCTGCACAGTAACACTTCATAATCATGAGACCAGATATCACCATCACTGCAGCAAGGGCATGGTTAGCTGCACCAACAACATGTACATCTGAAGCATGAGCACTAGAGAAAAGAAAGTTGCTTTATTCAGCATATGTGTTGAGGCCAAACGAAGTCCTGAAAAAAGAGCAAAGGCCAATGGCCAGTCCATTGTCAAAGTTCAAACAGGGTGACACTGGCAGATGTCACCCTACGCATGCCTGCACAATACCAGGGACAATCCACTAGGAGGGGCAACCGGGGGGGCAGGCCAGGCACCGCAGGGACAGGATCAGGGCTCACCAGGGGGAGTCAGGGAAGGGGTGGTGGGTGCAGGAGAGCCACTGACAACTGCAGTGGAGGTGTCTGACATGGTGTGTGCCGGCACAACTGGGGGGCATGACACAGATGTCGTGGGTGCCGGCACAACTGCAGTGGACCCTGCAGATGGGGTGGACAGGTCCGCCACTGCAGTGCCCAAGTCAGACAGGGCGGTAGTGGACTCCACTGCAGTGCCTACCTCCAGGGGAGGAGAATGGGGAACAGGCAAGGTGGGTTGGACAGAGGGGGGGACACCCTCACCACATCAGTGGCACAGACAAGCGCAGCGGGGGTGTGGTGCTGGGAGAGCAAGTGGCAGGGGGAGAAGGCCGGAGCATCTTGGGGATGGTATATCTGTGGGTGGGGGAACCTGGGGCAGGGTGTGGTGGGGGCACCTGTGCAGTGGGGGCCTGAGGGATGGAGGACGGAGACCTTGTGCCTGAGCTGCAGGGTGGTGGCGGGGTCTTGCTCTTAGCACTCCGGGGGGACTTGCGGGTGGGGGCCTCAGTCCGTCTGCGCCTGGGGGAGGGTGTCCGGGGGCGAGGGGCACTCTGCTCCGTGTGGGTGGGCTTCCTCTTCCCCCGGGATGCTGGAGCAGCTTCATCGGTGGGGAAGAGGCCGAGGTCACAGAGGAAGAGCTGCTGTGACTTTGGGGTTGCAGGTGAGGCAAGGGAGGGTGCTTTGGAGGGAGAGGGAACTGAGGACTGCGCAGTGCATGTGGATGCGTGTGTGTGTTCCAGGGCCCCATCCCCTGTGAGTCTGGCTTCAGTCCCCTGAATGTGCGTGCGTGTGCGTTTTGTCATTGGCGTGTGTGTCAGTGTGCTGGATGTGTGTGTGCTGGTGTGTGCCTGTGCCAGTGTGTGTGTGCCTGGGATGGGTAAGGTGCTGGGGAGTGTGGATGGAGCAGAGGCAGGAGGGGTGAGGGACCGTTTGAGGAGGGACACTGCTGCCGTCAGGGAGGAGTCCATGGACCTATTGCCCCTCTGTAGGTCAGACATGCCCGATGAGATGCCCTCCATGAACGACACCAGCTGAGTCAACAGCGCGGTGTGCGCATGGAGGACACTCAGCATGGCTGTCTGCCCTACATGGAGCTGGCGAAGGAGGTACACAGACTCCTCACTCAGGGCAGCAGGGGACACAGGGGCAGGGGGTGCGGTGCCTGGCCCAAAGGAGACACGCTCCCGGACATGGGAGCCTCCACGGACCTGGGGAATGGGAGCCGATGGGAGGGCGGTGGTGGTGCTGGTGGTGGCGGGGACAGCAACACTAGCTGGGGTGTGGTGGCTGCTGACACCCGCCTCCACAAGGGAGTCATCCTCCGAGTTGCTCTGGTCCTCAGCTGAGGTGGATGCTGCTGAGGACTCCTCGGTGTGGCTCCCCTCGCCCTCCGTGCCACTGGGTCCCTCCGACCACTCCTCGGCTGCTGACCCAGTCTGGCTCTCCGGCTCCTCCTGGTCCGTGGAGCTGTCCCCTTCCGTGGCCGTGGATGTATCTGCAAACAATGGGGAAACAGACAGACATCAGTCACCTGCACCAAACGCACACACCACTGTGAGCACAGCACATTACAGAGCAAGCCCTGGCATCATTAGTTGTACATTGCTAAAAGTGCCCTAATTGAACAGGAGAAGTCAATTGTCAGTCTGATGCCAAGCATGGCACTCACATCCCACATGGCCTTGCACCCATCTGTCTGGTGTCTGTTGGATTGCAACACCCCAGTGTTGACACATGCACCAAGTACACAGTAGTTGGACAGTGCAGAGGACACGGTGTGGACACATCACAGCTCTTGCCACTGAGTCAGTACAGGTTTACGGATGTAAGGGATGCCCAGAGTCAAATAGGAAATGCATGTGATGCATTCCAGCGACAGACACCATGATGCACCCATGTCCTGATAGCCAGCGCCACTATGGTGTGCATGTAGCACATGTCACTCCCCTGCAGGATCACCAATCAGTAGACACATGCCATGGCGGAGGCATGACTGCAAAGTCATACATCACTGTCTCAGTGATGTATGACTTTGCAGCCAGACAACAACACTCTGCACTGTGTCACAATAGTAGGTCATGGGGAATGCAAGTCCTGGAGCTGCACAAGTGCACATGTACATCCCCCACAACACATCCTCTTAACCCTCATCTGTCCAGGTCATACCTATTGGACATATGGGAGACCTGTGACACTACCCTCTGAACCTGAGCCCCTCACACTCTGCTGTGCATGGGGAACAGCTGCCTGAACTTCACATTTACATGCCCCAGTCTGCATGGGCAGCTGATCAGACACCTATGTGTCACACAAGTATCGTCTCCTATGGTCACATCTCCAGTGGCATGCTGAGCCCCTACCAAGAAACTCCACAGCAGTCCTGGCGACTAATCCACAGCACACTGACACAGAGGCAGACACCTGAGGGGTCAAATCACTGTGCACAATGTGTCCTCTGATACACGGGAGTGGGAGTACAGAGTGTATTGTATGGCCTGGAGTAGGCATGACTGTCCAGCCCCACATGAATGAGGGATGAGCCCTGGACTGTAGGCAGCTGGCTAAGTATGTGTGACACACGTCATATACATACTCCTGGGGCCCAAACATTGTTCCCACCCGCAGCATGGGTGTGTGCCAGGTACCCCAGCCACATGTGGTGGATCAGCTCAGCAATTGGACCACAGATCAAAGTAACACGCTGAATACATGTCAGAATACAGGCATTGTGTAAGCAATGGACCCACCCATGATGCCCACCACAGAGTCAGGGAAACAGATGCTGTCTCCCACCTTGAGTCAAGCAAACTGCAAGGACACAGTCCTAAGTGACAGAATTCCCTGCATGTAAGGGCCACACCTGGGTATCAGATGAGGAGTGGGCAGTGCACAATAGAGGGACATGGCTCCTGGACAACATGACTGCTGTACTGTGGCAGTTCAACCTGGCCCGAGGAGGGCACATAACATGTTAGACAGAGTACACAGTGCAGTCTTTGACTCACCCCCTCCTTGCTGCTCTCTGGCCTTCAGCTGCCCATCCAGGTCTGGAAAGACCACCGCCAGGATCCTGAGCATGTGGGGGGTCAGGGTCCGTGTTCCGCCCCTCCTGCGAGGAGGCGACAGCTTCAGCTGGACCCGTGCAATCCTCCGGGTCCAGCCCCGAAGGTCCTGCCACCTCTTTTGGCAGTTGCGGATCCGGCGCTTGTAGACCCCCACGGACCGGACAGCCCGGACGATGTCCTTCCATATCTCATGCTTCCGATGGGCAGAAGCCTGTCAGGATGACAAAGTGATAAGGCCATTACTACACATGCAACATATCCGTGCATGACACAGTTGCATATACATGTCGCAATCACAGGGGCACATGGTGTACCCAGGCAGTGCACGGCTGCCCATGGACAGTTTTCCAGAAGTCACTACATGGTATCATAGCATGGGGAGTAAAACCCTGTTCAGAAGCACTGTCACTGCACCATACCTGTCCAGTGCAAGTCACTACACACTATGGGGGGTGACAACTACTCAGTGAGCCTGCTAGCCAGTGGTGTGCTGACTCTCAGCCTTGCTAGTCAGACAAAATGCACATTCAGAAAGGCAGTGCACAGAACACTCACCTGCTCCCCTGGTGTCCCATACAGCTTGCTGTACTGTGGAAAGTAGGCTGTCCAGCAGGGCCTGGTTCTCTTCAAGGCTGAAGGCTGGGGCTCTCTCCACAGTACGTGCCATTGCAGGGTCCAGAGGGGCAGAGACAGCAGCAGTGCAGTGGCAGATGTCGTCCTGGAGCATGTAGTGCAGGCAAGTGGGCTCTCAGGGGAACATGCAGCAATATATATGTGCTGGAGAGGCAGATACTGTCCCTTGTGTCCAAAGTGATAGGTCCAAGTCGTTTGCATCTTCTGAATCTGGCCAATCCATGGAATAGCAGCACCAAAACACGCCCACAGCATCCTTCAAAATTTCAACTTCATGACATACATGATTTTGCAACATTGTTGTGGGTGACCAACTGATTTTCCAGCAACCGACTCGTTCGAATATTCGAAAACGCGTCCGTTGCCAGGCAAGCCCATTGTCAATGGGTGCGCACCGATCGGTCCATTGAGGTACAACGCGCACAGGGGTACAACGCGTACCCGCACACATTGAAAGCAATGGGCCGGCCGGAGGCACCGATCGGTCCATTGCAGTACAACGCGCACAGGGGTACAACGCGTACCCGCACACATTGAATGCAATGGGCCGGCCGGAGGCACCGATCGGTCCATTGCAGTACAACGCGCACAGGGGTACAACGCGTACCCGCACACATTGAATGCAATGGGCCGGCCGGAGGCACCGATCGGTCCATTGCAGTACAACGCGCACAGGGGTACAACGCGTACCCGCACACATTGAATGCAATGGGCCGGCCGGAGGCACCGATCGGTCCATTGCAGTACAACGCGCACAGGGGTACAACGCGTACCCGCACACATTGAATGCAATGGGCCGGCCGGAGGCACCGATCGGTCCATTGCAGTACAACGCGCACAGGGGTACAACGCGTACCCGCACATTGAATGCAATGGGCCGGCCGGAGGCACCGATCGGTCCATTGCAGTACAACGCGCACAGGGGTACAACGCGTACCCGCACACATTGAATGCAATGGGCCGGCCGGAGGCACCGATCGGTCCATTGCAGTACAACGCGCACAGGGGTACAACGCGTACCCGCACACATTGAAAGCAATGGGCCGGCCGGAGGCACCGATCGGTCCATTGCAGTACAACGCGCACAGGGGTACAACGCGTACCCGCACACATTGAAAGCAATGGGCCGGCCGGAGGCACCGATCGGTCCATTGCTGTTCAACGCATCACTGTACATGTGACTGGCATATGTCAGCATGCCTGTCTCAGATGGACATATGCCAGCCACAGATAGCTCCCAGGGAGTGAGGGGCACACCTACATCACGACAGCCTGTCCAAACCTTATCATAAGGCATGTAAGGCTGCATTTCCTATTGTGTGTATGTTGGTGTACATGTTGTCCTGTGGGTGTCACCTGTGGGCAGCCACCCCCAGGCTGTGCACGTGTTAATGGGGACAGGATCCTGGGTGTTACGTGTACGTGACCACTGTGATGTGCAACTGTTCATATCTGTGCATGTGCCATGGTCACATTTCACAGTGGTGTTTGTGTATGTCATGTCACATACCCCGTGAGTCCCATGTGGGACGGTATGTTTGAGCCAGGGTGTCCCAGTGGCACAATAGTGATGGCCCTCCACAGTCTTTGTGCATGTAGTGTTTACAATGTCTCTGATTTCATGTGCACAATGGGAGACAGTCTCCACATCCACGTTGTGTGTGCATGGACTCTGATGTTGTGCGTGTGTGTCACAGACGTCCATGGCTCTCCTGCCATGGCAAGTGTAGCCACTACCTGTGGGGGTCATGTTTGTTTTGTTGTGGTGTACACATGATACTCCAGGTGATGCCAGTGTCCATGTGGCATTACAGGGTCCCTGGGAATGTGCCTGTCGTTGAGCTGTGGTGCCTGGGGCACATCTGTCCTCACATGTCACTGGGGGGTGACTGTGACACAGCATCATGATATCCAATGGGCCAACCTGGGACAAATTGATGCCACCTGTAGGACCGTGTTGACAGATGTTGGCCATGTATGTACCATACATGTCGTTCCGGTACTGCACACTTCATGTAGTTGTGCCTCATGATGATGTATGTTGGGATCTTGAGTGTGTTCAATGCCGCATATGTGGGGTGACTGACGATCTTGCTTACTTCTCCTCTGCACTGCAGGGCTCCTGCTGTCCATCGGCCATTCCCAGACCTGGCAACGATGGTGGAACGGGACAGCATCCGACGGTACCGCTTCACCAGGCAGCTGATTGAGGATTTTGCAGTGCAGTTGTCCCCACATTTGCAGCCTGGCCGGCCGTATCCTACAGCGCTGACCCCCAAGGTGAAGGTGATGGCAGCCCTACACTTCTTTGCCACCGGTACCTTCCAACATACTGTGGCGTCTGCTGGTGGGATGTCACAGACCATGTTCAGCCGTGTGCTCCGCGATTTCTTGGCGGCAATGTTGCTCTTCCTGAACCGGTACATCTATTTCCCTAGACTGCGACGACTCACTGACGTGAAGAGTGACTTTTATGCCCTGGGGAGGATGCCGCATGTCATTGGCTCCATTGATGGGACACATGTGGCTTTGGTACCACCACAGGCCCAGGAGCAGGCCTACAGGAACCGCAAGCACTACCACTCGGTCAATGCACTGGTGGTGTGTCTTGCAGACATGACCATCACACACGTGTGTGCCCGTTTCCCTGGTTCAGCACACGATGCCTTTGTGATGAGGAGTAGTCGCATCCCCAGGTTGATGGCACAGATGCAGAACCAGCGTGCCTGGCTTGTCGGTGTGTACTGACTTTGTGCCATTGTGTGTGATCTGATCTGTAGTATTCCGCCCACTTTTCCAAGTCAGCTGATGTGCACTTGTCTGTCCGTAGGTGACTCGGGATACCCCAACATGCCGTGGTTGCTGACACCCCTCAGGAACCCTGTGACACCTGCCCAGATGCGCTACAATGAGGCACATGGTCGGACCAGGAGAGTGATTGAGCGGACCTTTGGTCTCCTGAAGAGCCGCTTCCGCTGCCTGGACAAGACCGGAGGGTCCCTCCCATATGCCCCTGCGAAAGTGTGCAAGATTATCATCGTCTGCTGCATGCTCCACAACCTGGCAGTGCGGAAGGAGTTGCCTCTCATCCAGGATGACGATGACCAACATCCGCCACCTGTGGAGGATCCTGGCCTGGAACACGATGCCAGTGACGATGATGATGATGATGGTGATGGTGATGTCCGCACACAGCTCATCACCAACTTCTTTAGCTGAATGTGAGTATCCTGAGGTGTCATGTCAATGATGTGAGTTGGCATGATGTGTGGGTGGTGCTCTGGTGCTGTTGGAGTGTGTCCATGGGCTACTTGACTGGATGTGTGTTGCGATGTGTGGTGACAGGTGGGCTGTACTCCCCAACAGTGTTGACATGCTAACTTGGTTCTGGGTGGGTATCTTGTAACATGTATTGTGCATGAGTTTTGCTGTTCTGTCCTGTACTCCATTGCTTTTGACTGTGTGTCATTTCTGTCCTTCACAGGGTACTTTCAGATTCGTTTGGTCAACTGTGTCCACCGACAACGTGATTGCACATCCAGGCTGGTAGCTGTTGTGTCCCTACAGGTGATGTGCGCCACACCCATGGACTTCCTTCTGTCTACAGTTGTTGACTGTGTGCCCGCTACCAGGTGGGGTTACCTTGCATCTGTAGTGGTTACGGCATGTTGCTACTGTGTAATAAACCTGTGCTTCACTTAGTGATGTGCGTTGTCTGTGGTCACACATTTGACTGCCATTTGCTTACTGCACCTGTGGGCTACTTGACTACAACTGGGAATGGGTGTGGTGTCTGTGCATTGCACCGTCTTCCCTGGCAACATCAGTGTAGGCAATGAGTCAGATGGCCTAGGTGTGTATGTGTTGTGTAGCCCTGGTGGTGTGTCTCCCTCATATGTGTCACGTTGCCTGTACTCACATGCCTGTGTTGTCCTTGCTGTTGCAGTTCGCATACACAGTGTAATTTTGTTGTTCATCATCCCCATAACAGTACCCACGTTGGAATCACGACAGAGGCAAGTATGGTGTATTATTGTGTTTATTGTGATACATCTGTGATAATAGTGCATAGGATGGATTGTGCTGTACATGAATCTTGCAATCCCAAGTTCCTAGATGAATAGAAAGTCCAGGTAGACAGGATCCCCAGTATCGGGGCCACAGTTGTCTGACACATTGTTCCAACTTGTACTCCCCATGCAATGTGTGGGAGTAGTGTTGCCATCAACAGGGTGAACAGTCTGTGCACAAAGGCGAAAATCCAGAACAGGTTCAGGCTTCCTGGGAGTTGCGCTTGGCCATCAGCCTCTCACTTTCCCCTCCTCGGACGACCCCTCTTCTTGGGGGGGGGGCCCTCAAGTGCAGGCTGCTGCGGTGCAGGGGACTCTCCGCCAGAGTCCTCCTCCCTCCCTGTGGCAGTTGCAGTTTGTTCGGTACCAGATGTTGTTGGCACACAGGGAGGTGTGGACTGGTTGCTGTTCATCTGGCGGAGGCATTGTAAAATGTCCCTGTGCACCGCCGTCATCTCATGTAGTACATCCCACTTGGACTCCACGCGGGTCATGTGGGAGTCCACACGTGACATGTGGGAGTCCACACGTGACATGTGTGACTCCACATGGGACATGTGGGAGTCCAAGCGGGCATGATGGGCAGCCTGCTGCTGTTTGATGTCTCTGAGGAGCCCCACTACCTGGCTGAGCTCTCCGGTGCTGGACTGGTACGCATCAGCTATGCGTACCAGTTGTGGGTCTTCATGCACACCAGCAACGTCTGCAAGCAGCGACCTCTGTCTCCCACCCCTCCCACCACCCCTGCTGACATGTGCAGTGTGTGCAGTTGCACGCACAGATAACCCTGGTCCACCTTGGGGGTTGGTGGTGGTGGTGGTGTCCATGGCCCCAGGTTGGTCCAGGGTCACTGCGCTGGTGTTGTTCCTTATTCTGTCCATGTCGGCAGGGATGGTATTCGTGGTGACAGTCGTTGGAGGGGTGGGTGCAGGGGGTGCAGCTGGTGGACCTGCTGGTGCTGCAGCTGGTGGTCCTGCTGGTGCAGCATGTTGACTTGCACCGGATGTGCCAGGTTGTTCTTCATCGTCCGAGGAGGACAGAGGCTGTACGACGCCAGTGAGCTCGGCATCCTCTTGAGCCTGGGACTGGGACTCCTCAGCGTCTGCTGCTGTGTCCCTATCATCACCTGTTTTTGGGAGACACAAACAATGTATGTCATGTTTCTGCAGGCATCAGTGGTTGACACACCTGACAGTTGTGACTGTGCCTCGGGGTGCGGGCCTGTACATTGTATTGTCCTAAGTCGTCACAGTCAGGGGTTGATATTGGTGTGGCACATTGTCCTGCATTATTTGGGCATTTCTATGTATTCTCTGGGGTGTGAACATGGTCTGCATTGATTGTGTTTGGTTGACAGCCAGACCTCCTTCCCACCCACCCACCCACCCAGTCAGTTATCCCACCATGGAACGTGCTTGCATTGCAGGGAGTGTAAGTTGTCTCTCAGGATGTCAGTCAGAGGTGTCCTGCTGTTTGTTGGTGCACAGTTGGCAGCAGGGCCTTGTGCTCCCCGCAGCAGTAGCCAGTGTCAGCCATCTTGTGAGTCCTTCTCCACTCCCTGTGATGTGAGCATGGTTCAGGGTGGTGTTGATGGGCCAGTTGTGAGGCTGAGCAATGTCTGTGACTACGACTCCCATCATGCTATTGCCTCCACCCCCTTCCCAGCATGCCCATGCTTCCTTCCTTTTGACTCTGCTTCCCTGTGGGGTGGGCTGGCTGTGCTGACAGGATGGCTGGGAGTGTTGTCCTGGCAGTTGTTTGGCTAAGAGTCCCAAGAGTGTCCCTGTGCTTCACACAACATAACCCAGGGTGGTGGTGCTTTGTGGGATCTTGTGTTAGGATGGAGGGCATTGCATTCTACCAGGTGGGTACTGTGGAGTTTGTGTTGGGGGGGGGGGTGTGAGGGGAGGTGCTGGTGACTATGGTCAGTGCTGCAAGTCCCCCTTCCCACCCAGCCAGCCGGATATCCCACCATGGAACGTGCTTGCATTGCAGGGAGTGTAAGTTGTCTCTCAGGATGTCAGTCAGTGGTGTCCTGCTGTTTGTTGGTGCACAGTTGGCAGCAGGGCCTTGTGCTCCCCACAGCAGTAGCCAGTGTCAGCCATCTTGTGAGTCCTTCTCCACTCCCTGTGATGTGAGCATGGTTCAGGGTGGTGTTGATGGGCCAGTTGTGAGGCTGAGCAATGTCTGTGACTACGACTCCCATCATGCTATTGCCTCCACCCCCTTCCCAGCATGCCCATGCTTCCTTCCTTTTGACTCTGCTTCCCTGTGGGGTGGGCTGGCTGTGCTGACAGGATGGCTGGGAGTGTTGTCCTGGCAGTTGTTTGGCTAAGAGTCCCAAGAGTGTCCCTGTGCTTCACACAACATAACCCAGGGTGGTGGTGCTTTGTGGGATCTTGTGTTAGGATGGAGGGCATTGCATTCTACCAGGTGGGTACTGTGGAGTTTGTGTTGGGGGGGGGGTGTGAGGGGAGGTGCTGGTGACTATGGTCAGTGCTGCAAGTCCCCCTTCCCACCCAGCCAGCCGGATATCCCACCATGGAACGTGCTTGCATTGCAGGGAGTGTAAGTTGTCTCTCAGGATGTCAGTCAGTGGTGTCCTGCTGTTTGTTGGTGCACAGTTGGCAGCAGGGCCTTGTGCTCCCCACAGCAGTAGCCAGTGTCAGCCATCTTGTGAGTCCTTCTCCACTCCCTGTGATGTGAGCATGGTTCAGGGTGGTGTTGATGGGCCAGTTGTGAGGCTGAGCAATGTCTGTGACTACGACTCCCATCATGCTATTGCCTCCACCCCCCTTCCCAGCATGCCCATGCTTCCTTCCTTTTGACTCTGCTTCCCTGTGGGGTGGGCTGGCTGTGCTGACAGGATGGCTGGGAGTGTTGTCCTGGCAGTTGTTTGGCTAAGAGTCCCAAGAGTGTCCCTGTGCTTCACACAACATAACCCAGGGTGGTGGTGCTTTGTGGGATCTTGTGTTAGGATGGAGGGCATTGCATTCTACCAGGTGGGTACTGTGGAGTTTGTGTTGGGGGGGGGGGTGTGAGGGGAGGTGCTGGTGACTATGGTCAGTGCTGCAAGTCCCCCTTCCCACCCAGCCAGCCGGATATCCCACCATGGAACGTGCTTGCATTGCAGGGAGTGTAAGTTGTCTCTCAGGATGTCAGTCAGTGGTGTCCTGCTGTTTGTTGGTGCACAGTTGGCAGCAGGGCCTTGTGCTCCCCACAGCAGTAGCCAGTGTCAGCCATCTTGTGAGTCCTTCTCCACTCCCTGTGATGTGAGCATGGTTCAGGGTGGTGTTGATGGGCCAGTTGTGAGGCTGAGCAATGTCTGTGACTACGACTCCCATCATGCTATTGCCTCCACCCCCTTCCCAGCATGCCCATGCTTCCTTCCTTTTGACTCTGCTTCCCTGTGGGGTGGGCTGGCTGTGCTGACAGGATGGCTGGGAGTGTTGTCCTGGCAGTTGTTTGGCTAAGAGTCCCAAGAGTGTCCCTGTGCTTCACACAACATAACCCAGGGTGGTGGTGCTTTGTGGGATCTTGTGTTAGGATGGAGGGCATTGCATTCTACCAGGTGGGTACTGTGGAGTTTGTGTTGGGGGGGGGGTGTGAGGGGAGGTGCTGGTGACTATGGTCAGTGCTGCAAGTCCCCCTTCCCACCCAGCCAGCCAGCCAGATATCCCACCATGGAACGTGCTTGCATTGCAGGGAGTGTAAGTTGTCTCTCAGGATGTCAGTCAGTGGTGTCCTGCTGTTTGTTGGTGCACAGTTGGCAGCAGAGCCTTGTGCTCCCCACAGCAGTAGCCAGTGTCAGCCATCTTGTGAGTCCTTCTCCACTCCCTGTGATGTGAGCATGGTTCAGGGTGGTGTTGATGGGACAGTTGTGGGGGGGGGGGCAATATGTGTGAGTGCGACTCCCATGATGCTATTGGCTACACTGACTTGGCCAGCATACACAGAATTCCTTCCTTTGAGTGGTCTTCACTGTGTGTTGGTGTTGTTGTGGTGGCTACATGTGTGGATGTGTGTGTTAGTTCTATTTGTGCCACTGCCTAGCTGTAGTTGTGGTTGTGTTTGTACATGTGTTGGCACAGTTGGATGTGACTTTTTTGATGGCATGTGTTGTGTTTATCTGACTGACATACACATTTTGGGATGATTCTGTTCTAGTTGCTGTGTAATTGCTATGAGTGCATGGTTTGACTCTCCCCTTGACAGTGATGTGTGTGTTTTGTGGCAGTTTATTGTGTACATTTGTTGTGTACTCACCAGGCTCTGGGATGTCCTCTAGTCCATATACGCTCACTGGCGGAAGGATGGCCCGCACCTTCTCCTCCCAGGGCCTGAGGTATACTGGCTTGGCAGGAGGGCCACTGCCGGTGTATTGGCTCAGGTGGTAGTCTTTCTTGAGCAGCTCCCGGACCCTCCTGCGCACGTCATACCACCTGTTCTGGATGTCGGTCTTTGTGCGCCGACATGGTGATTGGGCGTTCACCCTGTTGATGATCCTCTCCCACATCTTGGTTTTCTGCGACATGGGGGTCTGTTGGACCAGAGTGCCAAACAGCTGTGGCTCCACCCTGAGGATCTCGTCTACCATGACTTCCAATTCACTATCTAGGAACTTGGGATTCTTCTTGGGGGGCATGGTGATGGGTGGTGATAGTGGGTGATGTGTGTGTTGGTGTGCAGGTGAGGGTGTGTGGGTGTGTGTTGTGCTGGGTGTATGTGAGGTAGGTATTTGTTGGTGTGCTGCTGGTGTGTGGCTTGTGTGAGGGATGAGCTGTGGGTGTGTGGTTGCTTTCTCTTGGGTGCTGGCAGTGGAATGGCATTTGCAAAGGCTCATGGTAGTGATTTGTGTCCTTTATATAGGTGGAGTTGTTGGTGTGTCTTTGTTCTCTGTCCCCACCCCCAGTATTTATTGGCTTGGTAATTGCTTGTTTGGCCTTTTTTTGGTTGATTTTTCCTTTGTGCTGTTTGTGTATGTTGGAAACGTTCTTGTGACCGAGTCGGACCCTGCATTGGTCTCGTACGGTGTTTTCCGTTTCGTTCACGCTGTGTTTGTGCAGTTTTGTATGCTGCGTACGCGTCGGTCGCGGTGTATTGTGTTGCTTCGGCTCGGTTTTGTATGCGTGTCGGTCGTACGGCTTGTCCTCCGTCCGACTCGGTCGTGTTTTCGCGCCTTGCATCGTACTTTGCAGGTTGGAGTTGGCGGGTACGATTCGGTCGGATTTGTTCCGGGTGCGTGTCGGTCGGTTGGATTCGCGTGTTTTTCCGGCCGGATTGCTATTTTCCGAGCGGGTCGGTCGGTCGGCTTGGTTTCCTGACGTGTCGGTCG